>JBAMDO010000168.1:0-129885 GCA_037074765.1 Mansonella perstans
AGCAGATGAAAGTATTAAGTTATTGAAATGAATGGCCTAAGAAGACAGGTAGAGTAAATAGGGCTACAAGCAGAGAGGTAGGTACTGCTACACTATCAATTTGTTATCAGTTAGTTATTTGAGCTTAGAAAATGAGAAATTGTGAAGTACATTTCATTTGGCTCAACGGACAATGGGTCAGTGGACAAAATGATCGAAGTTGTAGTAGATAGGAAGACAAATGATACAGATAACTGTGTAAAAATAGTAGAGATATTGTTGAAGCTGAGTCATTTCATCTCAATTGCTCCCATAAAATGCCTTAGAGACAAAAAGTCCGTAATGAATAGGAACACAGCGGGAAGGCCCTTTCGAATGTGTACCGACTGTTTGAGATGGATGTATGCTAAGCAGACAATAAATATGTAGGCGAGAGAGTAATGTTAAGCGAAATGTTCGGTTGCGATAGGTATTAAAACATGTATATATGTGTGTGTGTGTGTGTGTATGTGTATGTGTATGTGTATGTGTGTGTATGTGTATGTATATGTATTTATGTGTTCGTGTATGCGTATGCGTGTGCGTATGTATATGTATGAAGTGTATGTGTATGTGTGTGTGTGTGTATGTGTATGTGTATGTGTATGTGTGTGGGTGTTTGTGTGTGTACCTCTTTGAAAAACGCCCACATGGACATCTGAAAGATAAAAACAGTGGGAGGAAATATGTGGATATCTCTAGAGCTAAAAGACCACGGGAATAGTTCTGGAAAAATTGGATGGATCAAATAACAGCTATGTGTCGTAAAAAAAAAAAAAAAAAAAAAAAAAAAGCACTGAATTCTTCCAACATAGAGCAGACTTAGCTATATAGATTGATGAAAGATAGCATAAGATTCATCATTGACACTTTCGGGAAATCTGCTCGATCATTTCAGTTCAACCATTCCAATTTTAACAAACAGCTTCTGTTTCTAAAAAGATTCTTGAAATCGTATGTTAAATGCTGTAATAATGTTTGTCACTACGAATAATTGTAGCTGTTAACTGATAAAACGATAAGTGCAAAACTACAAAACAAAAAAAAAGCTTATACATAAGATAAATTTCATTTTAGGTTTGAATGAATAAATTGGTAATGTTTCCACACAGTAATTCTATAAGGAACTGCTTTGTTTAAAGCCTTAAATATGCTGCACTGTGTTAAGAAATTTCATTTATCGAAAACTGAGTAATATTCAGTAGATATATAATACAATTTAATGTAAGATTTTACCAAACATCGTTTAATTTTTGTAAAAAAAAACGAAAATTGAAGCAAAATTTTGTCGTATCTTTTCAGTATTAATAAAATTTATTAGAGGCGAGACATTTGAAATTAAAATAAAAAGTGACGAGCAGAGATATCGATCAATCATAGCAACATAAAAAGTTGCAGCCAATGATTCGTAGGAAAACTATTAGGAACGAACCTCCCTCCCCATATTGTCGAGAGTGATAATTATTTTAACTCAGTCTAAATATATATGCAAATAAAGACATATCTAATGTCAACGATAATGATAATCCTATTATTGATACCGTATACTTGTGTTATTTTGAACGATATTATAAATGATAAATAATTTAAATTGAGTAGGGATGAAGTGGAAGAAATGATTAGCGGAGGAGTGAGCGAAAGGAGTAGTTGAATAGCATCAGCAAACCATCGTTAGGTTCAAATGAAATTCTTTAACGATTGATTTTGTAAGCTTTAGCATTTGCCTTCGTATCATAAATATTTCACAGTCAGTCGGTTATCATTCATCCTGTTATTTTAAAAAAAAAACAAAAAGCTTTAGATGCATTAAACAGTCGATCAAACTACAAGCCAAATATTGAAAAATAGAATTTTAAGGATTTCATTGCAAAATACGAAAAATTTCAACAACTTTAGCTGGGATTATTTTCAGGATTACAATCAAAAGTTTTCTTTTAGTTTAAAAGAAATAGGCTGAACATCGCTTGCGTATTACATTTTCATAGTTGTAGATAAGAAACAGAGTGAACTGCTAGAAATCACTTTCAATACTAAAAACTGAGATTGTTAGTTGAAGCTTTCGGATTGGGCGATCGAAATGATGAAATAAAATAGCAAAAAATAATTTCAACAGCCGCCGCTACTCAAAGCTTTTCAGACCAACAAATAGCAGTGATAGAAATTCTCATTCGGAAGTCGGAAAGACTTACTTCATCTGTAGTCATTGGTTAAATTGGACATTATTGCTCGATTTAACCCTATTGAAAGTAGAAAGAAAAAGGAAGAATTTGTAGAAGCTTTAAAGGTGAGAATTCGCTGATGGAGTAAAGAGGAATGAATATCGCATTGCAGCACCAATAATCCATAAAAATAAAAGATGAAGGTGGTGAAGGCTTTTTTCTAGTAGCAATAAGCATCAATAATGGAATTGTTCTGTTAAAAACGGAGTCCATAGCTATAACTGTGCCGATTGTCTCACATACGATTGTAATTATGTTGACAGGAAATGCAGTTTACGAAAGCTTTTATAAACCATTTTGAATATTCGAATCACCTGTTCGCTGTTCTTTTGTTTTGTTTTCTTTTTTCTTTAAATGAAAATATATCCTCTGCCGTAAAAAGTAGAAAGAAAAGAAAAACAGTTAATAAAATCTGCGTGAGTTATTTTGAAACCATCTCGACCATTCTATAACTTTTTTACGAGAGTTTTCCAGAATAGATTTTGATTTGAAGCTGTTTTCTTCAGAAAGAGAACTTTCCTCGCTAAATAAATTTTATGGAAAAAATGAATGGCAGAACCATAGGGCGTTGAAAACCTGCAAGCTTGTCACTATTTTTGTGCGTTGCTCGACTCTGCCATATTAGCCATTAATACAAAATCATAGGCAATAAATTAAATTCATAATAATTCAACGTTCATTTGGTTCCAACTTTGTAGAATTGATTTAAAGGCATTTGGTTGAGAAGTAAGTGTAGAAGACTAGAAGTCACATAAGTTTCAATAATTGACAACGTCAACTGCAATAATCCAAAGTACAGCAATAAAATAACAACCATTATATTCTGGTAATTTTTCATATTTAAATCCCGTTTTAAGAACGTGGAAATAAGTTGCAAACAGTTCTCAGTTGTTTTATTGAAACTAATGAAAATATCGCATTCATTTCAAATACATTTTTCTGCTCTGCTCTTCAAATGCTCTGCTCTCCGTTTGGCAAAATCCTTCAATTCACGACGAATACTTAGCGGGTAATTTTTGACAATCTGAAAAATAGTTTTCATTCCTTTGTAAAATGCAAACTTATTTTGGGACAAATTATGAATTATTTCTTGGATAACATTGAGTTTATGTATAGTTTGGCAGAGAACGTAAGTAATGAAATTTATAATCATAGTATAAGCTTTCCGAAATTTTCGAAAAATTACTGCAGCAGGTTAGTGTTGTAGTATCATTTTCCTAACAAGCTAACCTCAAATCTCTACTGCTTTCACTGCTATAGATAAATTTAGATCATTCTCCCAAAAGTTCCCATACAAACAAACAAACCAATGCAATGAATGGTTCACCTACCCCAAACCTTTTTTCAGGCTCTGCGTAATTGAGAATATTCAGTGCTTTTCGTGCCTCATCCGACATTTGGCGTATATGAAGTAGCAACTGTCGCTGGCATTGTCGGCGTTCTCTCATATATTGATTGTAAGCAGTAAGCTGCTCTGTAGTTAACAGTGATACGGCGAGCAGATGAATCTGCAAATATAAAAGTTCCTGAAATGATTTGAGGCTTCTCAATTTATGCATTCTGAAAAATGACTGATGATGCCACTAAAGGCTTACAGAGACGATACCTTGCACCATTCATGTATCCTCTGATAATCAGTGGTTGGGGCCATTGTTTATTATTTTACTGTCTATTTTGAATCTGTAATATATTTGTCATTTAGAACTCTTCAGTGACTCTTGATAGAATTCATACCATCTTTTCGCGTAAACCGTTGGATGGAATATTTGGATCGTTCCATATTGTCGTGAAACTGTTGGCAGTATCTTTACTTGCATTTTTCAGAAATTCCGGAAGTTCAAAAGCTTCCGAAATCTGTAAATTTCCTGATTATTTTGATTGATACTATATGAAATATTCTGTGGACAGTCGACACTACAAATTAAAGATACATTACTTGAATCTCATCATAAACAGCTTCATCTTCTGAAATTGGCAAAATACTACCGCTTGCCGAATTATAATTACGACTGCTGTATATTTCCGGTTTTACTGAAATAAATATATTTTATTACTCTTCATATTGTCTGCTAAAAGCTTTTACTAAAACCAATAATCTTAAAGACAGAATGAAGTGAAGATTTACTTCCTCGTGGGATTTTTGGACTGATAATATTATCATCGTTCTAGGCTAGTTCATTTATCGATTTACCAATGATACGTCTTTTCAGATTCATTTCTCTTTTCGTATAGCTTTGATAAAAAGGTTTTGGAGTCAGATCTTGAAAAAGCGTAGAATATCGTGGAGTCAGATATTGGATGTCAAATTTGTATCAATCTTAAAGGAGTGAGTTTTTGTCGGATGTCCTCCTTTTGAATTCCGTGCTGTATTCTGCTTGGATTTCTTTCATTTGTGAAATTTGTGTTTTTATCAATCATATTTACAATCAAGATGAGGAATCAAATTTCTTTTTATTCACAGAAAATGGGAAAATAGCAACTGAGAGCAAAAAGTGGGAATTAAAGGCACTTCAGTTGTAATTAAAGCACTTTGCATTTTATTCATTTATTTACGGGTTATTCATCCATCGTTCTTTCGCTTGGTATGAGAGAAAACAGACGGGATATAATGAAGAAAAAAATTACTAACAAAACCAAAATCAACCTTCATGGCGATGTTTCGTTGGAAATATATTAACGATTGCAAGGATAACATCAGTTGCAATTTGTTCCGCGACGCAGCTTTTTCCGGATTCGTAATTTTCCCTGTGCAATCCTATTGTTATCTTTCCACCAAACATGACAGTTACAAAATAAGAATTTCAAAGTTTCCGAAAAAATGTTTTTCTTACTCAAAACTGAAGGCATGGAGGGACATTTCCCTTATGATGGAATTTCTAAGAACGAATTATTGCATCGTCGGAATAAGTCAAACCTCCTTCAAGTTTTCTAAGCCTCTTATTAATAAAAAAAAATAACGTTCTGCTTTAAGGTGCACTCAAAGGTTTACCAGATACTTTGCAGTTTTTCCCTTGCAAAATCTGGCATCTGATTATATTCAGGAGGTAGTTGACATGGGCGTGGAACCTGAAACTCAATTAAGAAAACAAAGGAAATCTAACACCAAAAAAATAAAAGTACTTCTTTTGGTCACTTTAATTATGAGAAACTTAAATATAATTTTAAAAAAATCGCTGAGAAAATCCAGTTTCTGATATTTCATTAGGCAAGATTAACAAAGGAAACCAAAAAAGCTATAAAGAAATCAAAAAAACTAACAGTTGCTGTTACAATTATCCCAAATGCAGGATAATAAAACAAGCACAGGAATGCCAGCATCTAAACAGCAAGTCTTCCTTGAAAGTTACACATAAACCAAAATTTAGTATTGTAATTACTGGATTTCATTAGGTGAGATAATGTGTTCTAAAATGTCAAATCTCTGTTAACCAGCTGGTTACATTTCCTTATATTAATGCTTCATTTTATCATATCAATAATTAACATCCCTGTATTAAATTAGCTGTTAAAGCTCCGCAGTTTAATATGGATTAATCATTTTAATTCTCATTTCGAATACTTATAACGTACTTTTAGAACCCTTAAAAAGGAAAATATATCGACAGTGGAGAAAAAGAAGCATGACTCGAAAATATTCTATTGCAACATTCCTTCCAACAAGAACTGTTAAGAATTAGAGATGTATGAACGCCTACGTATTACTAGTCAAGGTAACTATTCCTCCACAATCCAGTTTTTTCATATAAAATAAGAATATGTAAGAGAGAAATGAACAGAGTTTTCAAGAAATTATTTCAATCAGATCGCTTTTTATCCATTAACTTCCGAATTGAAATATCCACTTGCCCTGCTGAGCTTGAAATAATTTCTTGAAAACTCTTTAGACACAATTACCAACTCTACACCGGAAAAAACTCGTTTCCCAATTTGGGGCGAATTATTTTGATTACCAGTGAATTATTGCATCCTTTCTTCTCATATTTTAAAGTTTATTTGTAACCACAATATGCAGATTTTGAGTGAATTAAATTTGCAGCACCATTAGATGATAAAAATAAAACATTTTTTCCAACAGCCAATCTCATCAGTAATATCACCATTGTTTTCAGCCAAATTTGATGTAACATAAACATTTCTTAATTTTAACAGATTTATGGGAAGTTCATGAAATATCTATTTATTTCTAGTTAACACGATAAACATCATCATTAATATCACCATTGTCATTGTTTTCATTATCACCATTAATATCACTATTTCCGCCATCATGGTTGACATCATTATTTTCGCTCCAAAAAATATCGTTTTCTCCATCGCCATGATTAACACTGTCACCATGATTAACATCACCGTCCCCTTTATCGTTATTAATATCATTATCTTTACTATCGAGGCTGAAACCGTAACTGTCGTCGTCGTCGTCATCGTCATAAGATTTTTCTTCATCGTAATTAACATCTTTGAAATCTCCGCTTTTGTTAAATCTGCAATAAAAATATGAAAGTCAAAACCAAAATGAACACTGTGAAATTATTTCTATTGTCAAATTATCTTACTTATAAAAATTTCCTGTCTTCTCGTTACCACTATTATTGTGAGATGCGCGACTCCGACGTGCGTAGACATGTCTTCGTTCTGCAAAAAAAAAAGTTTTATTCAGCTAATAAGGATGACATGAATTATCCATAACAGTGAGGAACCAAGCAGATTTCACCTGAAATGCTGAACTCCTTCGTTTCTCTGGTTGGATAGCCACACTTCGGGCACGGTAAATTTTTTATATCTTTATCATGTTTGAAACCCTTTCGGCGAACATGATCATCACAGCAACAAATCTTGCATCGCAAACACGCATATGTACCGAAACGATTGCATGACATGCCTAAAAATTATCTGTTTCAACAACATTCCGACAATTCCTCTTTTAAATGTTCATATTTATTCACTGTGAAAATTTCAGCTAAACAATAATAAGCTGTCAATTCTCTCAATGATTTTATTATCATAACATGAATTTAGGAAGTTCTGTGCACTAACATTTAAAATTTTCACTGCCAAGATGTTGACAATTCGCCTGGTGTTCAGATTGATCATCTTCACATAAAAAATTTTGACAAAAAGCACACTGATATATTCGCCCACCTTAAACTTAGCAAATTTGAAGAAAATGAAAAAGCTAGGAAAATTGAAACGTTAAGCAGAAGTTTCACTGCATGTCTCTTCACCAGTTTCCTTTATCTCTGAAATGGTATCATGAATATTATTTAGGATAAACGGAAAATAATAACCATGTTCCCACACATCTCGTTTACATTCTCTACACTGAGCACCACGCAATGGACATCTACATGGATGAGTTGTAAGACACTTTTTACTATGGCAAATGAATGCTTCGCAAAATTCACATATTGCACCAACCATTTGTAAACCTGAACATCAGATTTGCTTTTATAGTTAGTATGTGACATTAATATGTAGTACATCTAAAGTGGATCACTTAATTTACTTTACTACATTAACCGAATACAAATACCTGAACATGTAACCATCTCATTCTACTTTACATTTCACTGATTTCCATGTATTTATTTCTTGTTATAATCAGACTAAGGCTGATAACAAAGAGAATTAATGATGCTAATATACTGTACTAGAAAGTTCACGAAAATATTGCGCAATCACTCTATTAGCAAACTGTAGAATAAACGCGAGTCATTCCGATACATTTTTGTTTGCTTCAGATTCTCTAACTGTATTTGCGAAGTATCAATGCGAACGTTTTGTTTGGGTTCACATCTGCATCCAATGAGATTTCATAAACTATTCTTGTGATCCTAACATTCTGTACCAAAAAGTTTTGCGAATGCTCAAGTCTAATATTATTAACGTCAATTACTACAAATAAATACAAATATGTTTTTTAATAGAAAATTATATTAACAATGCCATCGAGAATAATGTTAACAAAAATTAAAAACAAACCAATTGTACATCTCCCAGTATGTTTGACAATACAATCCCCCCCTTTCATAAAACATTTTTGTTTTCCACAGGCCCCACACATTGGTGTTTTATTTAATGAATTACAGAAGTAACAAAACGCTCGTATCTTCTGATCTCGGGAGCATTTATCGCAGTGCTGAAAAATTATACAATTTAAAGTACCGATGCATAAAATAGAGAATGGGAAAAAACTCATTCGTTATTCAGTACCTTTTATTGAATTCGGGTAGAAGAAGCGAAGGTTCACAGAAACAAATCAGATATCATTTCAACAAAAAAAGTTTATTGAAATTTCGCAACTGCAATTCTCTGCTTAATAAGTACTCTATCAAACAAACTGACGAAAAAGAAGAAAATGAAACAAACTCCGGTATTCCCCTTCAACTGAGATCTATCTGTACAACAATAGCCATCTTTCAATAAAGTCTAAGCAACAAAAAAAGGGAAAGTATCAATAGAATAAGAACATGCCATCAATGTGTTGCATGGATCGCATGTAATATCGTAAACGATATTATCCCGGATTTTCTTTTGAATTTCCCGCTGCTTTTCAGCCTTCTTCCGTACACCTGATTTTTTCTTCGGCATATGGCTGGGGTGGCTAAGCAGGCAGGAACAAAACGAAAAATCCGAGTGAAGGAAGATCACACCGTTCGGTATTTCCGCAAACGGGAAAATGGAACAATAACTCTTGCTCCACCATTTAAATATACTTAAAATCTGAAGTTGAGACGTATTGAATCAAGACGACCGCACCTGGATTTTGAAGATATTTGCATATGAGCAAGTGAAACCTACCAATAAATGCAGTGAAATTCTCCATCTCAAACTTGGTTTCTAAGATTCGTCCGGCAGTCGTAGGTTGAACGACTCAAAACAGAACAAAAATAATGATAAGCTTTATTTTGAAAATGCGACAAAATTAAAAAATAAAACAACCATTCACACTGAAATAATTCATAGCACGCCACTTTAAAGTGATTTTGATCACAAGAGTTTTAGCCAAAACAAGAGAGAAAATACAAAATTCTAGCTGCAGGAAAGTGGCTGATGCAATAGTTTATTGTACAATAAAATGTTTTTTTTATTCCACAATCCCAATTATTCGTCCATATGAAAAACCTCATCACTCATGAATGCAATTTCGATGAATCAGCCAGCATATTTCATTCCTTTCAATTAAAAATAACAGTAAAGCATTTATTAATATCACTAAGCGATAATATCAGATTAGCAGGCAGTGAATAGAAATACAGTGGTAGTTACTGCAAAATATAATTCCAAAAAAATTTTTAACAATATGAGATACTATAAGTACAGCCATTTATTTTATTAAAACTTGTTTAATTCAATACAAAAAAGATACGTCCAGCTACGTTTTGATGATTAAAAAAAATTTTGACGGAAAGTGACAGCCATAATTAAAAGATAGAATTTTGCAACTGACGAAGAAAATCGCTGAGACTTTCAAGTGTAATACAAGTCTGACCAAACTGAATACTTGAGGCAATCACTTGTGCACCCAAATAAGCTGCGTTGTACCTCCACGGTGAAAGATGGACCTAAAAAGCATAAAAAATGAAAAATCTGCGAAATTTTTGTAAGAAGAAAGCTTCATGATACGATTTAAATTTGGTTGGAAACAGCATAAGCCATAAAATAATGCATCAAAAGCTATGCTGCAACGAAGATGGAAAAAAAAATGATCTGAACTCAGTCCTGGAAGTTTCACGATCATGTTTTATAAATGAAACAGATTAGAACGGTCAAGTAACTCAATTACAGTGAAGGAAAGAAGTGAAACTACAAATCATCAATCAATAGACAGATGTAAGATATGATCCCATCAACTGCGATTAGCTGTCCGTCTCGATCTTGTGAAACCAATGACAGATTACAAGTAATATTTAGACGTTTTGACAATGTTATTAAAGTGCAAAAGCATTACCTGGGTGTGTATCATTGGTGCCACAAGTGATGCCACTTCTATTTCCAATCTTTCAGCTAAACCAGGAAGTAAAGAAACGCCCCCAGCCAGATATATATTCCTAAAAATTAGAATTAAAATACAAATTACACAGTGGAACCGTCGAAATTAAATAACAGAAGTTCTAGATTAATATGTAGGATTTGCCAAGAAGAGAAATGAATCTACCTGAATAAAGTTTTTCTACTATCAATAGGTGATGATTGCACGGCCTCAAATACTAGCTGATGAAGAGCTTTTGTATCAAGACCCCATTTTTTCGGTTTGAATAAACCCTCAGTTGTAGTGAAGCGAGCAGAATTTATCTGAAATGAAGCTTCCACTCGTATAAAAAATGAAAATATTTCAACTAATGAGCAGCCACAAGTTAAAAGCATACAATAACGACATGCCTTGAACGAAGGTGACATTTCACTGGTTAGTTCAAATTCTTCAATCGAAACAACTGCATCTATATCGCAACTGTTATTCGCACATTTTTCAATTTCTTTTTCATAGTCGATAGCCACAAAACATGCCTTCAACATATTCATACATTTACGCATTTCAATAGTTAAGTATTTCAGGAATTAAAGAAAACTAGACCCAAAAAAAGTTCCCAATCAATTAAAAACCTTTACAGCTCTAGGAATAGCAATAATAATTATAGTACCGGCTGTATACATACCTCAAACAGAAATACCCAAAACAGCGATTCAAATTGAAGCAAAAGTTATTCTAGTCTGCAACGGTCTACCATCCTTACTAGTGTCATAAAAAGAAGTATTAAAATTACGATCTATCAACAAAAACAATAAAGACCCAGCTAAAACAGGAACAGATAAAACTAACAAAAAAGAAGTTAAATAAGAAGTTCAAACAAACATTCTAATCTGATCCAAAGTAACAGCAACAGAACGTATATTCTGCACAGTAACCATAAAATTAATAGCACCCAATAAATACTCTAAAGAATAAATATACCTGCTCCATAATAAAACGCGAAATGAGCATTTCAACTGATGACTGAAAGGTGTAACCGCCACAATTTGATTCCATAAGTTTTGCTTGCAAAGCATCAATAATTTGAGTCGCCCCACACGGCAATGACATAATCGCACTATCCACAACATAACCTTCAAATATGCATGACAATCACTAATGCATGAGTGTATGTTACTCACTAGTTGTGCTATTACAAAAATGATATCAGTGATGATGCATTTATTTATGAATGTTAACATCTCTTATCGAGTACCTAATAAATCTGAAAATTCATTTCATTCACTGAAAAGTAGATTTATTTAAATCTTTCAATTTCGCCACTCTCCACATCCATGCATTTAATAAGCCACTTTCTTACTTCGCATTCTGAAGATAATTTTTTTATTTTGATAACTAACTGCTAATGGTCCCTTCTTTAAGTAACGATCCTGCCAGGAATGCGCATTTTAACCGTGATCAATTCCATCCATTTAAGGATAAAATAATCTAATATAAAGGAGATACCAGTTACTGGATAAGAAGCAATTTTAATTTGAGAAAAAAAATATTAGCTGAAAAAAATTTAAAAAAAAAACAGTTAAAAACTATTAATTAAAATAGTTAAAAACTATATTAATAAGTTAACTATATTAACTAATATGCAATAAAGTCAAATAACATAAGATCAGAGCATACCGTCGATTACTGGCACAATATTGACACAATCGCCGATATCAACGACGACACCAGTGGCTACGTCATAGGAGTACAATACAAGGCTTGGCTGACGTGATATTGCTGCACCCTTGAACAAAATAAATTTTACGACGCACAATTATTAAAAAACCAATTCTATGTATCGAAGTTAAATTAGAAAACTACAGAAAATGCAACAAAAACAATATCCTGGAAAAAAATACTGAATAGAAAATTAAAAATACTTCACGAACCTGGAAGCACATTTCTTCCAAAACAATTTTCAGCAAATCCGCAATGAGAGCAGTAGGAATATTTTGTGGAATTGCAAGCAAAACCTTAAAAAGTCCCATCTCATTAAGTATTCGTCGACCATGACCAAACAAAAATAATAACAAGGCTAATATAACAATAAGAACAACAAGCATACATAAACAAGACAAGGTAAACCTGTTGCTATATAACTGAGTTGCGAACATTTGCAACAATTCATTCCTATCTTTGATTGCACTTTCTTTTACCAGGTGTTAAATAAAAGTAATTACCCGATACTTGGACGGATCGATTTTCAAATCATTGATACATTTCTGCAAACAAGCTTTCAAAGCTGGTCGGTGAAATACATACCGATCCAGAGAAATATCCGTTGCGCGCAGTGGCCTTATCAGCTTACCCTGACAACGATTCTAAATTTCATTACTTTATTTAAAATGTTTTGAAAACTTGAAATTGCAAAAAGTAAAAATGCATTACAATATGAAATTCCAAATTTCATACAATATAAAATATTCTTCAATCTGACAACAACGATATTACACATTTGTACGCCACACTATTTCAAATTAATATTTTAAAGCACCTTCTAAGAGCTTCACTTCACGTGAAAGAATAAAATTGTGTCAAACCCAAGAACTTTCAAGAAAATTAACAAACCTCAGGTATCAATGCATCACCACCAACAACAAATTTACCATCATTTTTAACAAGGACTACTGTTGGAAAAAACGATTGCGGTAGCGAAGGTTCCATTGTCAATACACCAGCTCGCACTGAACACGACCCGAGCTCAATAATAGCAACTTTCTACAATGTAAATGAATATCACATAAAGCATAAAAATTAAATAGGAAGTTCCCCTATAAAAGTTGGTTCACACCATTTACAGAACTGAACAAAGAAAAATGAGGCAAACAGAAACTAAAATTCAATTAGAGAATACTAATAAAATGAAGAACTGCCAAAACAGAACGGAAGTATATTTGCAGTTATTTCCTGATATTCCCTAATCCAACATTCAATATTTGAGTTTTTTCCTCCAAATGAAAGAAGCAAAGGATAAAGAAAAAAAATCTTAAAAGATTAATATAAATTTTCAATTCTCGCTTCTTTGTACTCTATGCAAAAAACTGAAATTTCAAGTTCATTCTCATACCAACTGATTCATAAGAATTCGGAACATTATGGAGAGTATAATGCCTAGGGAATGGACGAAAAAAAAGTAACAAAGCGATATATAAAGAAAAGACAGAAAATTAAACTGAAAATAAAAAAAAAAAAAGAGTTCAAAAAATCTACTTCGCGTTAGGGTCGCGGTTTTCCATGTTCTACACTTCATGTTATTTGCAAAAATAATATCTCTACAGTATTTACATAAACAATAACCTCGGTGATGTGAGGCAATGGAGGATAAACAGGATTAACGAATGTATCAAGATACGATGAAGCCGCATGACTGTTTACAGCCTTCCTCCATTTATCAAATACATTGGCTCCTGGCGGAATCCTAAAGAATCACATACATTGAACAGATGACCATAAACATTTTAAAACATGGCACAATCGAAGTGATGAGGGAAATCTGTATACTTCATTGATAACAAACAATTATTATTTGAAAATGTAACAATTTTTTTCTGAAACTGAAGTAACATATGAATCTTTCAAACAGAATATGAAAATGATACATGCCACTTACAAACGGTACACTGCGTCTATAAATGATATCAATTGACAGCAAGGACAACATCGTAACGATTTAGAAAACATTCAATTCTAATTAATAAACAGACTAATTGAAACTGACCTCAACACCATTCTGATATGACTCTTTCCGCCGTGTATGTAAAGTGCATTTTCATCCCTATTGGCATCTACTTCACAGCCAGAAAGCAGCACTTCTCCAACCGGCGTATCATCTGCGAAATGTGACTGAAAATTAAAAGGATGAAGCACTCATTATTATTAGGTTCTATCAACCAAAAGGAGATTATGACTGCAGGCACTTCTGATTTGAACAATTGTTCCTCTGATGCAGAGCGCTCGGAATAATTGCTCTTTGGATAGTGCAAGCATCAATAAACTACCTATAATAATAAGGACGGGTAAACCTAAAAAGTCACAAATTATATGAATTACTTTTCGATGTTAAGATGCGAAATTTCTTCGCAGGTGTTATAAAAATACTACGAAACAAACAAAATACAATTCAGAAAAGTTTCGATTCTAACCAGCACTTCAATAGCACATCAGTATGTACTTTTCGGAATGATTTAACTCCTGCCTCATTTTATGATATAATGGAAGAAATAACTTACAGCAAACCACTGCAAACGCCCATCTCTAGTCCGAAAATATTTTTGTACCCAATTTTTTTGCAGCTCGGCATGAATGCTTCCATTATCCACAGGAACTTCGAGATGTCCTTCCATATTTGTAAAACGGTTAAGTTTTGATTCCTTGCGTGGTTCATAACTGACCTGTAATTTCACCAAATTCAAAAAAAAAGACCATCAAATCTGTCATCAGTGGAATTGAATGTGATCTAATTGAAAATCCGATATGCAAATCAAAAGCGCTCTTCATTCTTGTTCATTATTTCGAGCTATAGCTATAGAACAACTATAGTTGAATTTTAACCAAAAAATGTCATTAAAGTTTCAACCAAATTTAACCAAAAAATTTTTTTACAGATAACACTGCAAGTTAAAAAACACCGTGCAACTCAGTAAAGTTTGAAAACTTTTTAACTCATAATCCTTTCCTAGTTTTACTGGTTTTATTCCAGAAATGGTTTATTCAAAATTATTCGATCCATTATGAATCTGGTCATATGAAAAGTTCAAAATTTTAAACGTCACCTCATACAGTTTATTTAGAAGAAGTGTTGGATCCCAATTACTGGTTGCCATGCTTTCGTTACCGATATATTTCTCCACTGTATCCTCACTTGTGCATAATTCTGATGAAGCACGCTCAACTGCTGGCATTATTTTATGAATGAATGAAGTTGACACTTCAATATCCGATGTATTATTACCAACTGAAACAGTCTTTATTAGCTTATATCGTGGTCCACAGTTATCACTTAACTGACAAACAATGACAATCAAACTTCCAACTGCTCACGTTTTCTTGTCAAAACTGTCAGTGAAAAAAATGCGTTCAGCGCTATTTTTCCCACAGTTTTTTGATAATTTTCCTAAAAGCTCGAGATTCTCGACTAGTATAAACTGCTGAGAGCCTATGGGAATTTCTGTAGCAGACTTACTATTTTCTTCATCCGATAAATTTAGCACTAGTTCTGAACTGATTCGAAAATCGGAACCAATTCGATGCAACAAAGCATTAGAATCAATCTTAAGTTGCTCAGGTACAACTGACAGATCTTTTTTGAAAATAGGTCGTGATATCAAGGATGATGTATGCTCTTCGCTCCTCTTACATGTACCATATTGAGGACGACGAAAAGGAAATAGTGCAGTAAATATAGAATCCTTCGTAACTGTTTGCAATTTGACACGATCACTGTTAAGTCCAATGTCCACCTGTTGCTCAGGGACCGTCTGTAGTGGAGTTACCGCAGCGACCTTTTCAACAATTGAGACTGCTGACCCTCTGGTTCTGCAATATCTGAAAATATATGAAAATATATCTAAAATTGTTCAACTTTAAAGTAAATTTAGATTGATGGAACTGCTCGTCTTTCCTGAATCATTTGAATAGAAAAATTTTTTAACTGTTCTACACACTAGGATTATTAATGCACATCCTACAAGGTTGCTTGAACGTCTGGACTAACATGTGATTACTGAAATACGTACAGAAAGAGGATATAAGAAAAAAAAAGAATGAACGGAACATAGCTCCTGAGGAAACAAATATTCACATTAAAATAAAAACCCAAATTCAATAACTTCCTTGCTAGCCAAGTATTATTTCAAAAAAATAGTTTAAAGGAACTTTAGGAATAAAGGTCTGGGTGAAGAAAAAAAATGAATATTTAGCGAGATCAACAAGCACTGCTTACAAGTATTCCAGGGCAACAACAAAAGTGCTGAGCACTAATATTGTTTTCACTCGGAATTATTCTTAGATATTATATATCTCTTAAATTGATACTGTACTGTCTGATATGTAATATGTAAGGATGTTTAAGACTTTTTTGCCCTAAAAAACTCAGAAAAAAACGGACTCATATAAGGAAATCAACGATACATATATTCAATTTCACGAAAAAAGCCGCCGTCAACTTATCATGCATCCTAAAAGAACATAATAGAAGAAAGTATAAATAAATGAGAGATGCGATGATTTTTTTGTAAAATGAAAACATTCCGAGAGTAGCAATCGAAGGGTAAAGCATAAAAATAACATTAAAAAAAAAATTTGTATCCACAGCAGTAAGCCAATTTTATCAACATATTTTATAATTGGCAATTCTGCCGGCTGTCTCATGTAAATTTTGTCGATCTCTATTATCAAGCTGATGTTAGTTAACGTACTAAAAAATATTCATTTTATTACGAAGTAACAAAATTTTTTTTAAACGAATTGATTGCAATAAATCATGACAAGAAATGACGCGTTTGTTTTATTTTACAATATTGCGTTGTGTTAATTAGTTAATTAGAAGCAGCAACTTAATGCCAATTAATGATTTTAAAAAAGAGTATCAACTTAGTCAAATATATAAAGTCGATTATGAATATATTAATGATAGTAAAGTTTTTAAATGGAAAAAAGGAGATAATTGGCAGGAAAATTTTTTCCCTCAGAAATTTAAATATAATTACTTTAAGTGTATGATATGAATGATTAAGATGTATCAGAGAGTTGAAATGGAGCGATCTAGAAAGAACAGTTGGTATCAAGTGCAGCAAAGGAACAAACTGTATGCTGGAGGGAATTCTGGACAAAATTTATGCAGCAGTTTATTTTTATTTTTACACGCCTGGTACTTGTTAAAAACGTTGTCAAAGATGTTTAAAATTGAGTCGAATTTTGACAACTGAAATCATTTAGCTAACGAAAAGGGATTGTTTGTTTCTAGCCAAAACATCATTTATGACCTCAGTAACCATACAATGACAAAGATTGGCGGTATAATTAATGACAATTTACTTTCTTTTCAAACGTTCATCATTTTTCCACTTTAAAAAGTGAGGTGTAAAAGAAACCGCGAAAAGAAAGCATTTCAAACATGCTTTAAAATGAAGATCGATGATCACACTTTAATGATGATGATAGGCGAAAGTAGTAGTGAAATAGATGGATCTATGATGTTTGCTACTCCACAGCCTACTTAACAACGAACAGAGTGTAAATAAGAAAGTATCATAAAACAATGATAAATGATTAGCAGATATCGACCGCAAAATGATGAAACTATAGCTATAATAAATATAAAAATTTTGAGAAAGATAAAACTATGACATAACTACAAATAAATACCTCTATACTGCTACCTATTGATTAAATAGTATTTCATTGCTTAAAGCATGCGTTCAGTTGTTTTCCTAAACTATTTCCAAATGGAGTAGCTTCTTCTCTTACTTACCTCTAAAAGTAAGGCTCTGTAATAAACTTGATGTTGAAAGAAATGTTATATCAATTTCATCTGTCGAAACATAATTTGCACTAAGGAAGCCATCGTCCACATCAGGTTGCTAGTCAATATGCTGAATCAATGTTACCTTTAGCAGATAATATATATATATATATATATTTAGTGCACATGATTTCTATTAAGGTAACTTCTTTTTAGTATGAATAAAAAAACCAGAAAAACACCGTTAGCAGTCAGCTTCTGAATTTGTTTGAAATATATAAAATTCATCAATCCAACATTCTCCACTAAGTAATGATTAAATAATGATTCATCTTTAACAGAAAGTTTTAAATTATAAAACAATTTTCAGAAGTGATTATCGATAAGTAAAGTGATCAATGAAATGTGAACAGTTGAAAAATATGAAATTAATTTAAGAACATTTTTTAAGCTTTTTTCAGCTCATACAATATACACACAAAACGATAGATTATGCTGCATTTTATATTGAAATATTATAATTTCTAACAATTTTACTGTTCATACAGCATGGATCAGTTTTAAAACAAAGTTAAGAAAATAATGGACAGTATAATAATTATAAGAAATATCTTTCAACTAGCACTGGCTGCATTTTATTCAATTCAAACATCGTTCAAACATTGACATATGGGTTAGAGAAGTGCGTGTAGCATTTATAATAAAGGTCGAAATCAATAGAATTAAAGATGTAGTATAGGATGATAATGATGATGATGATGAGCGTTGTCAAGCGTTAATCAATTTCAAAGTTATCTAAAAATGGCATCATACTGTTGTTGTCACCAAACACTGCCTTCCTTCCTCATCCTCCCAGTCCACAACTCATTGACATTTCCTCTACACGCATCTATTTCTCTTCAACGCATTTATTTACCGCTAATAACAATTACTTTGATCAATAACCAGCTGTTTATACGTTTTACACGATCCTTGGGAGGACCGCTTATTTTCTTCTTACCAATATTAATTGCCATTCAACACACAGCTATTACGACTTGCTTTAATACCAGCTATACAGAGAAGTTTACAGCGTCTAAAATCACAACAATTGTTGTTAGAGCTGAAAATGGAGGAGCAGGCATTATCGGATCGGTGCTATAGGGCTAACGACGAGTGAAGTCGATACCAAAGGAAGAGAGCGTGCGTCTGCGGTCGACAGATGACGACAAGAAAACACTGCCGAGGAGGAATGTGAGGCACGGAGGATCCGATCCCCTATTCATTAGTCAGAAGATTACTTGTATAGTTCCCATAAAATCATCATACAATTATTTATTCTTGTTGACAATATACATTCATTCATTTGGGCTGAAGTAATTACACTTCGAATAGTCCTGCCAGGCTTGTTCATATTAGGCTACATTGCTTCAGATCTACTCTACCTCGTTTCTTTCTTTTTCTGGATGTCATTGACTGTTTTCTGCATTGGATTTACTTAGATTATTTTACTTCCTTGATTTTCTATCAAGGTAAGTCATATAGTCATATAGTGTAGGTGCAGGAATGTCAAGATGACCGTCACTACTTTGCTGCTATTTTCAGAAAAGAAATTCCTTGGAACTGATCCTGTTTGGTATATTTTTTCATCGAATTTATGGTAGACGATCCAAAGCATATATCTATTTCTTGATCTGTTATTGACTTCTGGAGTAAAGCATTGTTGAAGAGCTTTACTTTATTTTTGTTATCGGAGTTCTGTACAGAAAAATCCCTGAAGCGAACTTAGTTTCAGCCTACTGAAAATAGATTTGCGAATGCAGAGTAAGATATGCAACGGTACTTTGCAGTAAGATATTCAACGGTATCTTGCACTCACTGTATCATTTTTTCAGTGTTGGAGTGATTGAACTGAGCTGTCCTAAAATAGATCGTTCATTGCGTTCATAATGTCAGCTCGTAAACCAAATATTTCTTTAAACCAAATGTTCTGTGCAAAATATCAATGTTCCAAATTGGCTAGATTTCGTTCTGTAGTATATATATCACCTACCTCGACTGATCAGTCATTAAGTATTAGCAAGATGTACCACTGAATAACTATTCGGTTTTAAAGTGAAGTACTATTGATTAAAATTGCCGTATAAATGAAGATTACAAAAGAGTGGGATCGATCATAATGAAATGAATCTAATCAAATCAAATTCTTAGCTTGAATCTAAAAAGCGACTGGAAAGGCGGGAATTTGCCGATAAATACATCACATATCCGCGGTGATCTTTCACAACATTTAATTCATTTGCATACTGCTTAAAGTTCGAAAAGGACTGCTACACAGTAGTAATTTACAAATTCCGAATTTTAAATTGATAGGTGAATTTGCAGATTACTTCTGACTTTGATAGCTGAATTTCAGTTTTCACGGCTTTCTTTAGCATTTATGAAAAACGAGATAGTCTAGAATAATGAGTTTCTGAAGAAACACAGAATGACAATCTCTTGATAGGTTTCAGTGCTTAACTTCAACATTATGAAAAATAAGATAACAAGAAGCGAATAATAATTTCAAATAGTTTGTTTGAAAGGGGACGTGCAAGGGATCAATGATATGCATAAGGGTGTGTATTTTTGCTGAAGTTAGGGATAGCGGATTATTTCTGAATTTGATAAGTGCTACTTCAACCAACTGTTGAGTGCAATAAATTGGATATAGTATGAACACAAAACGTCAAGAACGAAATTTCCTGAGTAACGATCTCATTAAAATAGCAGATTTAATTATTTATACAGTATATTTCTTGCGTGGCATTCCATTCATTTTTTAAATTCATCCATAAATTAATTTTGACTAATAATCTGTTAGCTCACCAACGTCTTGCATATAACGTTGTATTAATTAATAACACATCTGATTATACTAGCTGAAAGTACAGCTCGACTTGTTGGGACATCGAATAAAAAATAACAAACCTTCTTTTTGCAAAAGGGTACCACAGAGATCTTGTAGGAACAGGTAGTATCATGCAGTGTTTATTTTCATCGTTTTTATACAATGATTCGTTGAAATTTACGTCTAGCACTGGCATGTTTTTATGACACTGTGCGTAAGAAAGAATCGTAGAAGTGTTAAGCAAGAGTTTCTCTCGTACCGCTGGTTCATTTGATTTATAAGCGAAACTATCAAAAATAATGTGATATGCTTTCACGGCAAGATCTTTCATTTCAGAACTTTGTCTACCTTCTGATTCAACCTGTTTATTATTCCATTCTATCTTTCCGCCACGAACCAAAAAGTGATCTTGCTCATTGAATGGTTTTACTGGGACAGAAGCTAATTGTCCAGCACGTGATGAAGTCGCATTAGTTGCCATGCATTTCTCCTAAATTTTATATTTGTTTAAAATTTGCCAAACTGAGAATGATTTCATTAGGTGTAAAAACCGTAAAATTACTTCATTATTCATATCTCATTTATTAAAGCGAATCATTGTTGAAACAGATTCTTGATTATACAATTTCTTTTCATCTGTTGCTGGCTCATCTCGACCTGCACGTACACTCAAGCCAAGTGCTAAAATATTCAAGAAATGTGGTCAAAAAGAGATATAATTCAGCTAAAAAACTTTATGATAAAATAATGAAACAACCAAGAAATTTTACTATCTTTAAATATGAAAGTGGGATTTGATGATGAAAGGTAACATGCGCGAGTAATTATTATTAGCCATGATTATGCATTGTGAAATAATTGTTATTAATTCATGTGAAAGTACTTTTACTTCTCCTTAAATGTGTCCTTGATAAATAGAAGAATTTCACTTTACACTTCATACATTTTAATTGTAATACAGAGGGTCTTATATTGGTAAAGACTTGAAATGAAATAACTGGAGTTATCAAATTCAGTAGTTTTTCAGATAACATTGAAAGCCTTAATTTCAAGTTAAGCTACAACTTATGTCTGCTGTATTTCGGTGCTGCTTTTTCCCAGTTTAAAGCATGCAAAGATAACTCATTTATACCTGGATAACTGCTTATTTTCTGATTGCCACCTTTGTTTATCATCATCAATTTTTCATCCATTTCCTTCAGGAAAAATACAAAGAACAACTAATTTTTGAACCTTTAGGATCCAATTATTTCAGAAATTATACATTTTAACGTATTTTATGTTTTTTATTGATAAAATTTGTTTTTATTACACATTTCAGTGAATCAAAGAAAGTTAAATTTTAAAACAGTTAATAGTTACATACCTTTTCTGATAATTTTTCTATAATAACTATAGCAGTCATTGGTAGATTATTTTCATTGCTCCTATTTTTTTGTTTAACGGAATTTGCAATGGTTTTACGCGAACACTGGATTGATTTTACTTCCAATTTTTCCTTTTTTATGTCAACGAACATCTCCTTTCTATTTTTAATATTTTCTTAATATATGTAAAAAATGGAATTCAAAATAAAGGAGTACTTATGAGAAGTGGAGAGTTAGACAAAAAAGTTATCCTCAATCGTATATAATTTGCAATCTAAAAAGCAATTGTCTTTATCAGTATACCAACTTTCCATTGACTGTTGCCTATTTCTTTCAGCTTTTCTGATTTCTTTTTCTTACGATAACACTACTATATATCATTGGAAGATAAGCAATCAACCAATCAGTTAGAGTATGACTTAAATGAATGAAAAACTAAGTTATCATGCTTAGGGGAAATTTCCAACAACTGAATCGACCTTTGCATTACCATTGTTTATTTACAAGGAAAATGAAAGAATAGTATACATACGAGTGAGATTTTGAATAAGCTTTTTGACGGTGCTGGTTATATTATCAGCAAATTATTAGCATCAAAATTTGCATGAAATAAAAGTGAAACAGTGGTATTTTAATTGAAAATGATGCAGTTAGCCTTCAGAGAAATTCAATCACTTCCATTTAGGTTCACAATTTAAAGTTAATAAGACTGTAATGAGAAAATAAATACTATTTGATGTAAATAAGGAGATGGCTATCCAAAGGCCAATTATTTGGCAGCATGAATGCAATGATAAAAACGACAAAAAAGAAGTAAGAAAAACCTGATTCGTTTCGTTTAATTTCAGCACACTGATGGTTATGTCAGAAGCGATGAAAGGATGAATTTTTTCGTTTCATTGCGAACTGTTTAGTGATAAGAGCTATTAATAATAAATCATACTGATATACTTACAAACCTTCACTTTTTGCTATTATCACTGCAATCTTATCATCTCTTTAATAGTGAATTTGCTTACAGTTTTTCAACAACTTGAGCATTATTCCAACTGCTCTTCTCTCGATGCTTTCTGAATTTGAAAGGTTTTGCTACTTCAAAAGAAACCGAGCTAGAAATCTATAAATATTGATAAGTGTAATTAATGTTTTTAACTTGAATATAACTATACACATCATTTTATTTTCGCTCTGTCAAGTTTTAAAAAGTTAATGAAACATCATGGTACGTTAGTCATCAGTACTTTGCAATGTTTCAAATCATTATCATAACAAATTTTTATCTTTCAACAGATATCTCTATGAACTTATACATAACATCTAATAATCTACCGTTGTGAAATTTGATGAAAATTTTCTTTACTGGATCTTCTACTGTAAATTAGCTGGAATCAAAAGTAACAATCATCTCCAGGAACGAACTCGACGAACAAGATTTTATGGATTAACACTCAGAAATATTGAGATTCTGCACTCCTGTTCCATTTATGAAAACATGCATGATGTAGTTATGACACTCAAAAGAAAAATTATTAGCTCTAGCAAAAGTAACAATGAATTTCAAAGTTCAGATTCTGGAAATGTCAGGAAGTTTTCTCAAAGTTGAGAAGAAAATAATGCCATGTAGATGACTGGCGGCCAAATACACAGTGAGAAAAATAAATAAAACTAAAAATGAGAGAAATAAGAAAGAAAAACTATCTGCTTTAGAAAATGTTAAATAAAAAGGTAAAGATAGTTACTTTACATTTGAAAAACTGCAAGAAAAAATTGTAGGCAATGAAGAGATTTAAAAAGGGCCGATTGAAAAGTGAGAGAAACATTATCTGTTTAGTAACAAATGTGTCTGATATTTATGAAAAATGCTTACAAAACATTAAATTATGAAGTTTTTAATTTATTTATGAACCTTTAATTTAATTATGAAGTGTTTTAATTTAATATCTCAACTTTTTTCGAAAGCCTCGAAACACATTAGTAATGATTTGTAATCACTTCACTGTTCAATGTGTGGAGATAATGGTGTGGGGTTACTTAATTCTCGATAGTGCCGTTAATTTAAATTTTTATTTTTAATGCTCCGTTTCCGTAAAATCAGTTTCACATGTTTCTGATAATAGCCCCAGAAACTGGAACTAAGCATATTCCATCAATATAATATTCAAATGACTGTGAAACAAAATCTCGTATAATCCCATAGAACACTACTGAGTGTTTTATAATGATCAGCAATATTCCGCGGTAGTTGTCATAAATCGCCAAACTTTCGAAAAAAAAAATTATAATATGTGAGAAAATGCTCAAGTGACATCACACGATATTTTGTGGAAGGATCTTGGAGATCTTTCCATGTAAATATCGAAATGTATTTTATTGACCAACTAACCAGTTGATAATCGGACTTCTACGCAGCAAAGCTAGAAAAAAACGATGATGAAGGAGCGACAAATCACCGTTCCCAGTACTTCTAACTAAAGAAATTACAACTATCACCAACAGAATGATAGCATTTACCTGATTTTCGAATTGAACGTTTGGCTCAGTTGTGCCAGCATGCAAGAATTTTTTCGTTGAAAATTCGAGCTTATCTTGTTTTTTTTTACACTGTCGCTGCTACCCAGCTATAAAATATTGGGATTAAGCTTTTATGAGAAATGTTCGCTTTTCGATGTTTCAGTAAATTTTCAGAGATATGTGAAAAATAAACAACGATAAGATTGTGTCGACAATGCAAAAGTTTTTTAGATATTTTCACTGAAACAGATAATTTATTATGCGTATTTTGTTTATTTATTCCTACATAGGGGGCGGCGGTTATCACTTTGAGATTAATTTTGATGCTATGAAAAGAAGAGCAATTATTCAATGATAAATCAAAGAAATAGTGTTATCAAGACAATATTTAAAAGGGTCCAGGGAACTTTTCAAAGATGAAAAATAAATCGAAGCATCGAAACAATCAGTGTTGATAGAGTGCATATGTTATATGTGATAACTAGCATATTAGGAAGGATGAACTGATAAAAGTTCTCGGTTTTTAATCTTTGTACTTATATTTTCAATTTTCAATGCAAATAACAAACAATTTTCAATTAAATTTCAAGTGTATTTCAATTTTAATGGATTATTAGCGTAAAACTACTCAATTAAGCGTTGAAGAATAAAATTTCTTGGAGTATATACTGTTAATATCATTTGCTCTTCATACAGGAAATGCCACATAATGTTGTTTCAGTTCTTTAAGTACAGCAATTTTATTGGTAATTAATAGGATTTATTTCCCGATATTTTAAGATTTGTGAGTTTATTTTCAATATAGAAAAGAATAGAATATATATTAAATAAATGTTTACGCTATCTTAATTAATGATGAAAGTATTTTCGTTCACTTGATCATTTGTCATTTTTGTTTATGCTTCCTTTTTAATTAATAACTTATTTGTTTAGTAAGGTGGTGATTACAATGCGAAACTATTTATTCAACGAATTGCTAAAGCAAGCAACGAACGGTACTTTTCGCCGATTTTTATGACAAACCAGCTTATTAGCACACTTCTCAAAATCTTTTCAATCATCGCCTGGATAATGACAAACAAAACCTAGAAAATACAAGAATATAATTAAAATCTTACTGATTATGGGACTATCATATTTATCAAATCTATTAATTTTTCCTTTCGTTTCCAAATGAATCACATTCGGAAGGACGTGAGGGAAAGTAATTCTGAAACAGAACAAGCTTTTTTTTCTATATTTGCCAATTTTTACTTTAAACAAATGATTAGATGGAAAGTACTAATGTGCATCATACAATCTTTTTTATTTTTGCATACTACTGCAAAAAGTTTCCGGAGACGAGTCACACATCAAGAATAAAGAAGGACAGTTATTCGGACGTGGTCGAAAGCCTTATAAAAAATGATGTATGAACTAAACATAGATTTTATGTCTTTTGTAAGTATAGTTAGCAAGTGACAGTTATTGATAGCCAAAAATCGAGCGCTTTTGCTTCATAAGCAGCTGCACAAACAAGGCGTTATAAGCTTCACTGTGGCATGCTGTACGACGGCATATCGTCGTGTTCCTTCTGCATTCATTTCTATCAAACAAAACTGTAATTTGTTGTCCGCAAATAAAAAACTTTTATGATAGTAAAGCAATGCAAACAATTCGTGCGCTTATTCATCCATCATTTCTTATATCGAAACTATAGAGATGTTTTTATCAATAAAAGCACTCGTTTTGTTGAACTGAAAGACCATGGAACTGGGAATCATTATTGTCAGATGAAATTTGAAACGAATTAAAAAAAAATATGAATAAATGTCTCTGTCTTTGAGCGAGTACCAAATCTTTAGCATAGCATGTTATATTAATGATATGTAACTGATCGCCTGATTTTCATTTTCTTCCATGAAAATTAATTCAACTTCCAAAAGAAACGTGTTAAATGTCAAATTCAGTTTTGATTTAATAGGATCATTGCAAATCAGACTCCCTGAACTAATCCAGTTCTGGATTAATATCTGTTTAATATCTGGAAATCTGGAAATCAATTAGTCAGATTTTTCCGATTTTCTGTTTCTTCGATAGTTTGTTTAGCAGTATTTTTAGCATTACTAAAATGAACTAATAATCTGAAATATTTCATTTTCTATTTGGAATACATGAGAAATTTTATATTGCAAAAATGACAGAGACATGTGAATTTCACTGGTGCACAATGAATGGTTAGGTTCCTTTGTTTTGAATTTTATTTGCTCAAGGCTAATACGATTGATTATAATTAAGCATAAGAGTTAAGGGCGGTACGGAATGTAAGAGAATAGATGAAAATTTCCAAAAAAGTAGTTACGAAATGGATTGCAGTTGTTCATACAATACAGAAATGTTTTTGCATAGAGATGATGCTCATTTTGTCATCCTGATGATCTATTATCTGTATCTGTCTAGTTAGATCCATTTAATCCAGCTACTTTGTATTTATCTCTCTCTCAAATTTTGCAATCAAATCACAATTTTATCCCTTTTTTGAAGCATAGAATTTTTTATTTTTAACTCCCACCCATTCATTTTGAATTACAGTTCATAACAGCAGTTAAGCAAGTCAGTTCAACTAACAGCCAACCTCTCAACCGGTTAACTGTCCAAATTTTATCTGTGTTCATGGATTTGCATGGAAACCAATCATTGATTTGCATGGAAACCAATCATTGCTGATCGGTTTGTCATCTTAATCATGTTTATCGGCTAAGTATTTGAAAACATCTTTTTATCTTTGCCTGTACCAATTGCCAACTGTATTTTTTTTTTTTGTTAAACAAAACGGCTGAATTTATTTTAGGAGTTATTAATGTGACTTAAACCGATTCCAGTTTTTGTTTTAATTACCTAAGAAAACTGATGACGACAAAAATCACTTTTACATGTTATGCAAATATGTAACAGGATGATTTTTGAAATTTTAATTTTCCAGTTTTACGAGTTCATAGTTAACTTGCAATTATTCGTCTGTTGTAAAAATACTAGCCTTAGCTTAAAAAAATAAATCATCCTAAAAACAACTTTTGAGGATGTGTCATTCTAAGTAGTAGTGCCGCAGGTAACAACAATTGAGTTTACCTGTTCTCTGCTGCTTAACATGACTATCCATAATTGAACAATTAATTCGCCTCAATCGTAGAAATTCGATTCAATTCAGCATTCACTATGTTATCTAGGCACTTATTACTTGCAATTTTTTCACTGATTTAGGAAGAACTACATAAATCCATCGTAATAATAATAAAAATTGGAAAAAAACAAAAAAGCTCAAAAGAAAAAAATCAAAAATGAGGGAAAGATATTCTCGTTTATATTATCTCAATCGGAACATTTGCACATGATCAAGAAAACTTTAAACTCTTAAAATTACCTTGTAGCAATGTGGAAAATCAATAAACACAGCCCTAAAATGATGCTTTTCACTGTCGTTTTCTTTGCTTTCTCATATTGAGCATTCGCGTTTTCCAATTTTTGTGAATTTCTGAATCATACATGTAACTTAACAATACATCTAACTTCAAACTTCGAATGAGTTTACTGGAACTTTGGAAAATAATCATGTGATGCATTCGGGTGCTATTTTTCAAAACTTGTGATTTCATCTTTCATTTTTACTGGTGCAAAATGTCTCAGTTCATTAACGGTGTTCATTTCGTTTCACAAAAGCAGCTTAAAGTTTCAAATGTTAACATATACATTATATATATCACTCAGGAGATTTTGATAGGTGAGCTAATCAGAACAGTCATTAATAAACTAATAATGTACTGGTGAAAGGAAAAGATAAAATCGGTCATTTTTAAATCAAAGAATAGTGAAAATGAATTTTTGAATTTTGGTTTTATATTTCTTAAAATAATTTTAAAAACGTCTGTAATGAAGCATAGCACTTGGCAAACTGAAGCTTCAAAGTTTCAAAAATTTCTACACAAAAAAGAAAAAAAAACCCTCTATTGATGCCCCCCACAAAACTTTGCGAATAAAAATGCTATTCGTCAATAAGATAGTCCAGATGGGACATGTGATGTAAATATAAGTAACTTTATCATTCATAACCTTCCAAAATGATAGATAAGGCGAAGATGAAAAATATAAAAGTGGTTGAGTCGTTCTTTAATTGTTATCAGCTTCAAGTGATTTTTTTCACTCTTTCGTTTTTAATATAACAAATTCTTGTGATTAAAAGAATTTTGATAATTGAAATCCACATCCAAAAATGTGAAATAAATCGAAAATCTTTCACCAAAGTTTAATTCAATCTGTTTAAGGAGTTAGATTTCCTACTGTTTTAGTAGATCGTTACATGTTTCTGTCTGATACAAGAAGTTCAATACCTTACATCCATCCAAATTATTTTGCTCTTTCTTTGTATTATTTTTCATTGCTTGTTATCAATGCCAATTAGCAGTTTCTTTTCCAGCAAACATAAAATTTAAATTCGTTGATTTACTTTAGAACATTGCTCACTTGCTGTGTCGTCCTATTGTATAAGAACATTTCACTATCTTCTAATAATTTACTTTTAAGCTAAAAAATATTAAAATTCTGCTCAAATCTCGCTTACTTTGATGGCTGAAACAACTTTTCCTCATGATTATGAGCAACCATACTTACACTTATAAACAAAAGTTGTGATAGCAAAAAGCTAGTCTGTTGAACTTCTTCAAATTCTTGCTATTGTTAGAAATCAAAAAACTGACCCAAAATGCAGGACAAATATTACTTTAACATTTCAACCTGCTAGTGTTGAACAGTGTTGATTGGAGAAAAAAAAAAAAAAAAAATAGATCGTTGTATAACAGTTTGTAATAATGCACCGTCGGAAAAAGCGAAATAAATTTTATCAAAAATTTATGTTAAAATAATGAGATAATTACATTTCATTTTATAATTGTTGGGAATATTATACTTAATTTATCTCTTGCATTAAATTAACTGTTTAATCATCATTTTCCCAAGGCTATTTCTGTTTATAATTGCATATCTGCTGACCTCGCAACAATTTCTTTATATTATTCATAATTCTAATTACCATATCTGGTGATTTCGCAACTCTAAATTACTTCCTTTGCAATTATCTAATTACGTTTTGACCCTTGACCTGGAAAATATTTTGTATATAAACCATAGGAAATTGTTTCATAATGTTCAGTTCAATATTCAAATCATCATTCGATTGGATTTTATTAGTCGCGACTATTTCTATAAACTATGCCTTTATCAATAAATTTAGATCAAATTTTTTTTATATTCTTGTTTAGCAACGAGCTAATTCGTCGCCTACAACCCATAAATACACAAATAATCTATCTTATCATTTACAAGCTACAAAAAAAAACAAATTTTTCTTGCTCCGAAATCGATAAGCTTATTACTGCCAAGTGTGAGTAAAGTTTTAGGATATTAAAAGAGGAATGATTCGATCCCAACCTGTAATAAGATTTTCAATTCAATAAAGGTAGTTTTAATTTTTATCGGAAATCCATTTCCACGACAACTGTGATTACTGCAAATATGAATAATTCAGATTTGTGATGTAATATTTCCCAAAAAATTAAGGAAATATCAAGAAATCACTTGTAATACATTGTTTATACATAATGTTCAAAGCCAAATTTGCTAAGAATTTCAATGCATTTTTTTCAGCGAGGCTATTGGCAGTACAAAAGGGAAAATGTCTGATTCATTTAGAAAGTTATATGTAAGCAATATTTAACCAAATTTTTCCTGTCATTTACCATATCTATTCAATTAGAATTCTGAATAGGTCAGATGATGACCTTTCTCAGACGCGCTTTATATAATGATACATCACTCATTGATTGCTTAAAAACAGCAGCATTAACCAGCATTTTCAGTCCTTATTAACATGTCCATATGGATTGCTAGCTAGGCTCAAAATCATTATTAGAAGCGAAACTTATGACCTAAATTGACTTAATATAGGAAAATCTTAAAGGAGTTTAAATTTATACCGCGATTCTTTGAGCCACTAAAATACGGGAGTAATACCCACATGTTTTGGTCAGGTAAGCCCTAATGACCTTGAAGTATTTCACGGCGTCGCCTCTTAGCTATGACCAAACAAGACCAGCTCTTTTCTTTCACTAGTTCCCTGTTTATGTTGACCTGTCCTATTGAGCAGTTCTGTTCGTATGGATAAAGCAAAGTGGGAAGAATAGCACTAACTTACCTGTTCTTTGATCATTCGTAGTTTGCACAAATTTACTTTATTAATTGTTATCTAAAAAGATAAGTATTTCAGTGTTCATCGAATTGTATGTTCTCTAAACTACGAGTGGTGCCGTTTGTTTAGGTCAAAGGTCAACTAACTAAAGAACCTAGAGGAAACAATGCTTTCAGGTCATGAAATGTATTATGTTTCTATCGATTTGACTAAATATAATGAAAAAGAACCATAAATAAAGTGTTTTATTCTTTTAGAAATGCTTCTTTTTTCTTTCTTTTAACTTCTCACACTAAATGTGTTTTGTCACTTTTCATTTTAATTCATATTAATTGTTGTCTACGATGACATTATTGTCTTTATCATACATTGACCTTTACGTTAGTTATCCTCTTGCGTTTATTTTTTTTTATTCATCGTATTTTCGAGATTAGTTGACCATTTACTGCTGATCATATAATGATGATAGGGCAAATTTGAAACTTTTAGTTAAATACACCGATCTCTAATAAGGAGCTGAATTTCGTTCTAAGCCTAATTTAACCGATCTATGTGTCAGAGCAGTTTGTGACTTGAGCAGGATGCTTATGAATTTTAAATATTTCAGTGTTATTTAAATAAATTCAAGAGAATTTTGGCAGCTATGTCAGACAACGATCCTACCTATAATATGGTGGTTGCTGAAGATATGGAAACGGATGGATATGTGAATAAGGATGGTGATATGAAAAATATTCACCGCGTAGTGGTTCGCCGAAGACAAAGATTACTTTCACCTTCTGTACCCCGTAAGTTCTTCCAAAATGTTTCATTATTCAACATGCTGCATGTTGCAACTTTTGCTTCAAGTATTGTCATATAATTGACATAGCTTAGCATTAGTCAATTATTATTAATCAACTAGCTTGGTATCAGTCAACCATCTCAGTCAACAAGTTTTTGGTTACTTTTCATCGTTTTGATATACTTAGTTAGGTTTGACAGCATCATTATATTCTTAAAATTCTGCTCTCTGCCGCTGTTAATGCTGCGATCGGCAGCTGTTTATTCATACGGCTTTGTAGGAATGAGATATTGTTTGTTTCATCTCTTTGTAAGTGCGAAACTGTTCTTGTCTTTTTAATAATTTGTGAAGCAAAAAATATGATGAAATGTACTATAATTTTCTTGGAACTGTTAGTGGAATTATATGTTAAGCGGTGAAGCCGGAAAAACTTTTGCTGTACTGATAATTTTGAGTAATAGTCTAAAATTGGTCACGTTTAAAAATCTCCTCTGCTACACCATATTCCAGCACTGAGATTTTCCCATTAGTCTGCATCGCTTGTAATTAGTGTAGTTTGGGTTCGTATTTATCAGATATCCTTTTTTTATCTGTCATTGCGACTCAGTTCAGTTTGTCGCAATTTCTATTCTGTAACAGATCATCCGCGGAGGTATTGATAGTTTCCAGTGTGATGTTGGTTTTTGTCAGCTTAAGCGCATTGCTGCTTGATTTTCACGGTATATATTTTTGCTAAAAGTCAGTTTGAACTAACAGTGATACTGGGTGAGGACGGTTCTGTAAAGTTCCTACGGATGAAGTCTTTGCTGTCGCTCTTGGTGAATTTCGTGAGTATTTTTGTTGCTAATTTTTGGTTTATTTTTCCTTGCGTCAGCGAATTACAAATTATATCTACAATAAAATTTCTTCGATTTTGTTGCAACTAACATACCTCTGCCGAACAAGAGCCAATTTCGCTGTTTAATTTATAAGTACATTTAATTTATTCGTAACGACATGGTATTAGGAAATCTTTTGTTTGGATCTTCAGAACCAGTGAAGGAAAACAAAACCTTCGATATATTAAATAATTTAATTATCGCATCAGTGATGATAGCAATGTGATGAAATATTTAATCATGTTAACATAAGTACATTTTGAGTTATCGTCACACCTGTTTTTCAAAACATGCTGAGAGCGACATGATAAAATATAATAAGTCATTGAGATTTAACTTTTTGGTTTTTTTTTGTTTTTTCTGATTGTTTTTTATCTAAAAAAAAAAATTTTCAGCAATGCCATGGTTTGGTATTGATATAGGAGGTACACTGGTTAAACTTGTCTACTTCGAGCCGCAAGATCATGCAAGTTTTAACTATGCAGAAATTATGCAGAATCATAAAAGAGAACAATCATATTATTGTATTCAGAAGAACTACTTCTGTTAATATCAGTGTTTACGCTCTCATAATTCACCATTGTATTGCAGAATGATTTTATCGAAAGTGAAGAAGAAGTCTTACGGCGTAGGAAAATTCAACGTTATCTTGTGACAAGCAAAGCCTATGGTGGTAGTGGTGTGAGAGATGATCATCTACGTCTCTGTGATGTCGGAATCAATGTTGGTTGCAATTATTGCCATAATCAGTTTTTGTCGTTTATCTTTTCAGTAATGGAGTGACAGGTCTCAAGATCTTTACAGTAGTGTAGGTTTAATCAGAAAATATTTTTTAAGAAACGTAGTCAGTACGTAAAATATTTTAAGTTGCTGTGTACCACTGCATCATTTCGTACATGGTGGATTCATTTGGATTTGGAAAAGCAGTAATAACAGACGTTTAAATACTGCACATTTATCCGGTTCAGGGTAGAGTTGGCACAATACATTTTATTCGATTTCCAACAGACAAAATGCTTGATTTTGTACATCTGGTTAAGCGTAAAGGATTCGCCGAAATGAGCAGTACAGTATGCGCTACTGGAGGCGGTTCCTTAAAATATGCTAAGGAGGCAGCGGTTTGTCTTTTTTTTATACAAGAATTCTTTTGGATACGAATTTATTTTAAAAAATTTGAATAGAATTTTCTTTCACTTCTATCCTCTTGTTGAATTTCTTTACAGTTAGGTGATATTAAAAATCTCCATCACTACTTTTTTTTATCTGAGGAAGGTAAAGTTGTTCTTTTAGGATTTGGGTTTGCAGTTACACAAAACAGATGAACTGGAATCTCTGATTAAGGGTATTGAGTTTATTGCTGCAACAAATCCTGACGAATGCTATTATTATGAGAATCCTTTGGATGAAACTTTGTGTAGAAAAGTGATTTGGTATGTTGTATATGGTTAGTAGTTGTCTTTTATTTAATTTTGAGGTTCTCGGAGATCATGGAATTTGTAGGCGATGGTCACACGGTCGCTGCTCAACATCGGATTTTATTCCGGAAAGTGAGAAAGACGGCTTGCAGTACCCATACATCGTTTGCAATATTGGTAGTGGTGTATCTGTGCTAGCCGTGCGTGGCCACAATCAATTTGAGCGAATTGGAGGCAGTAGGTAGCAGTTTCCAGGACTACGCAATAATTCTGATATAAATAAATATATATATATATATAAAATCAGCAATAAGTCATTGCCATGAAATGAAAACAATCTGCAATATCTGGATTTCTTGGCTTTCTACCACTGGAACCTGAAACATTGCTTGCTTATTATATATAATATATATATATTCAACAATTACTAAAGTATAATTTCAGCATTGGAGGTGGTTTCTTCCAAGGTATATGTGCAATTATGTGCGGATGTGAAACTTTTGAAGAGGCAATTGAGTTAGCATCACGAGGAGATAATAAGAATGTTGATAAGCTTGTGAAAGATATTTATGGCTCAGGTTATGATCAAATGGGACTTCCAGGAGATGTTATCGCTGCCAGGTGATTGTTACATGTATTTCTTAAAGTTCCGCCACTTTCTTACTTATTTCATGTTATTTAATTACAGTTTTGGGAAAATATATAGCAAGAATGATCGCGATAAGGCACGAATTGAAGACCTTGCGCGTTCGGCACTTGTAACTACAACAAACAATATAGGTTCCATTGCGTTTAATGGAGCGAAAACGTGCGGAATTGATCGGATTGTTTTTGTTGGTAATTTTCTTTCATGAATATATCAGTGCATCATCTAGTCTTAAATTTTAACTTCACAGCTGTAAAGCATCGTCGTATTTTTATTTATAAAAAACATTTCAGGCAATTTTCTGCGAGTAAATCCCATTGCTGCAAGACTGCTAAGTAATGCTATGAATTTTTGGTCGCAAGGAACGAAAAAAGCACTATTTTTGATACATGAAGTAAGATTCACTTGACTAATGATTCTGATTTCATAAAATTTTTTTGGGCGTTTCTTTATTAATGGCACTATATTGCTTCTTGAAATTTATAATAAGTGTTCTCGATATTCAGGGTTATTTTGGCGCAGTTGGATGTTTGGATAAATTGGTTGATGTTACGGAAACAAGAAGACGAATACGTGCTGAAAATCAACAGCAGGGAGACAATAGAAATATCAAAAATTTGAAACGATCCGAGTTATCAGTGGACTAAAAAATAAGTCCCTGCTTTCTGCGGAACCTGCGCATCATCTCTTCGTTATTTGTTTTCTGTTTTTTTTTTTTTTTTTTTTTGTTTTTTGTCCATCAAAAAACTCGCATCGATTTGGTTTAGATTGCACAAGTCTGTGAATGAAATCTCCTCAAAAATTGTGGGAAAAAATACTATCAAAAGCCGAAACACTAAATTACTTAAAAATAGCTCAACAACAAAACAAGTAAAGGATTTCATGAAAAATGATTGCTTCTCACAGAAAAATGAATAAGACAAAAGATGAGCGCACAGGAAACGTTTCCTGACAAATGATTAACATAAAGTGCGACCTACATTTTCAATAGCAGAAGCGATTCTTGCCAACATCAAATAACAAGGAAAAAATAGCTACGTCAATATTTAGAAAGCTTGGCTTAACAACACATTCAACAATAAAATTCGATGATCTGTGCAATGTTGACAGTCGGATAGAAGTACCATCACTTCTATTTAAATTGAAATTTTGAATTGAAAGCAAACTTACGGATGTATTAGATTACAAAACGAATTCTCAAGACCAAAGTCCGTGATTTCTCACTAAACATTTAAGAAATTTTCTTTTGCTCATGGATCTTTTCGCACTAGATCTTAACTGATTTTCTCTTTGGTTAATAGTCGTTCAGATCATGATGTGTTGTGAAGAATCACGGGTTGTAGTCATGCGGATTCATTTTGCTTTGCAGTTTTATGCATCCGTAGGTTGCTTTCAATTCAAAACTTCTGTTTAAGTGAATGTACTTCTACTCGACTGTCACCGTTGCACAGATCATCAAATTTTCTTGTTGAATCTGTTGCTAAGCCAAGCTTTAGTTGCTTCTGCTATTCGAAATCTGGGTCGCATTTCATGTTAATCATTTGTCAGGAATTAGTCATTTTTTCCCTCGCGGTCATTTTTTGTCTCATTCATTTTACTGTGAGAAATAATCATTTTTCATGAAATCCTTTACTTATTTTGTTGTTGAACTATTTTGCAGTAATTGTTTCGGCTTTTGATACTATTTTTTCCTCACATTTTTTGAGGAGATTTCACTCATAGACTTGTATGACCGCGTGTTTAACATTTAAAATTTTTCTCACTTCGAAGTTATTCACTGATTTTAAAATTTTGTAATGCAGTGATTTACTGTGCAAGTTCGATTCTTACTTTGCTATCATTCATTGTAATTAAATTAGCAATTGCTATCATTAACCTTTCCTTAGTAATATGTCTGCAGTGATAATAATTACTTGACAGAATACAGAGAGGACAGACTATGATAATTTTCTGGACTACTATTAGGCTATTGTTAATTTCTTGTCGAAATCTCAAAGATATCTTTGACAGTAGTCTCCGGGAAAATATAATTCAGTACTTCATCGTTGCCTTCCAGAATTGTTTGCTTCTTTTATTGAAGTATTGGAACACGAGCATTACGATTAGTCTGTTTGATGATTCGATTTTTTTCACATTTTTGCCTTATCTATCAGAAATTAGTAATTCACTTAATTCACTTAACAATATAAGTTGCTCTATGTTCTCACTTTGAACAATTTTACATCTGTTATTCTATAAGCATTCGTGATTTTAATATACTAATACATACCTCTGTAGATCTGAATATTATTAAATGCTTTCCCTAATATTATTAAATCATATAGTAGTAATTTCATGTAATTATCTTCAACTATAAGATATTTTTTCGGTCTATTTATTCGCTTTTGTGCTTTGCAGGTCTTATAATAATTGTCCACTTATTTTTAATTTGCACCTGGCATTTACGCTTCTTCCTTCAGTATACTCAAAATTATGCAGTTTATTAGATCAAGCACATGCGTGTATTTGAAGTCTTTTTGTTGTTTCTCATTCCTGATATTATTTCACTTATTTCTTTATTTCATTATTCAGTAATAAATAAGATAAATTGAAACAATTAATAGCATCCATCGTGCTGCAGTGGTGGTTTGTACTCTTCCCAATTACAGTATCTGGATATTATATAGAAGTTTTGAGTGGTCTTTTATTCTCATGACTACATGACGTAAAGGTATGAACATGTATACAAGTACTTCTCTACTTCGAGAATACAATCTGTATGGGTAATTCAGTATGTGGGTGGAAAGTGGAGAAATTGCGATGAAATAAAAGCAGAGGACCTTTCGTAATCCTGGAAAGTGATGCCAGCTACTTCTAATTCTGGAAAGTGGTGCTTTCTTTATTTGTAACGGGAACCATAAAATTCAAAAGTAATGAATTCTGTTGATTAGGAAATAAACTTTAGTTGGAATTTTTAACGTACTAGTTGGACTTTTAGCATAAGTTGAAAAAGAAACGGCTTGGCTGTGCCATTCTCTCTTTTAGGTTAACTTCATCGTATGTTGAGGTGTGTTACCGTAATAGGCGTAATATAGATGACTTCTCTTAAAAATATACGGATCATTGCTTGTTTGTTAGACATTGGCATTGATTATGAAAATACGCTGCTTGCGTGATATGAGGAATAAATTATCCCTCTTCAGCTTACATGTCAATGCGACGAAGGGTGTACGCTTCCATTTGGGAATCAGTGATGAGTTCAGATTCATTTTACGTTTTATATAGTACATTTTGAAGTTTGTATTATTTTATGTCTACAACGTCGGGTATTTCCTTCATCATTTCGTGATCCTAGTATGTGGCGTAGTCTATTATATTTTCACAACTGAAGAAATTATGAAAATTGCACTTCTCATATACTCGTAATTTTACTTGGTAAATCGTGACTCTTGATGCTTAATGGCATTGTTAGCTTATCACAAACTTCCCCATGTATGTGTTATTTCATAATTGAGTTCATATCAGTATCTCCGCAAGAAGGCGAAAGATTTACATATACTGGATATATATCTCATATTTGATTAGAATCATAATGTTTATACTTTGATATATATATATATTTGTATTTTAAAACTTTGACGGCAATACATTTTTATATTTTCCCCAACTTAATATGAATATTAATTTTCATGTTTAGGTTTGCGTTCGATATTTACGCTATATAACGCAAAAATTTGGAGCGCAATGATAGATTTCACAGCAGAATATTTATGTATTTTGTTTTGTGCTATATTCCTTCCCACTGTTTTATTGATGGTCCTAACAGTTGTGACCCTGTCTTTATTTGGTTATTCTGTTGGTTTTAATCACTACTATGTGGGCTGTTTACTCAAGATTTTTGAGGTAATATTTTTATCGTAACAGAAAGATAATTATTAGCTAATAAAAAAATGCCTCATATTTGACTAGAAAGAATCGTAATGTTTGTGCTCTGATATTGACTCATTAAAAAAATAGAAACGATTTACAGTGGAGCGCTCGGCAAATACACTCATCAGCTAAGGAAAAAAGCCAGAGTTCACTAAATGTGTGCATGGAAGAAGATAACTGTAACAATATGGACAATTCGGATTTTCAGCTGGCACATTTGACTGCTTTCGATGATGGTTTTGCTAGTGAAAAGATAACAAAAGGTTGGAAGAGAAAACATTCGTGACTAAGTTAATTTTTTGTTGAAATTTTTCTTTACGACTCACTATCTTTACAATGATAGAAATAAAGCTAGAAATATTTTTTCAGGGATAATATTTCGAGAGACATCGGTACATTTTGATGATGAAAATGGACAACAATTTGCAAATATTCGGGGTTGGGCAGTTGTATGTGACAGTATGCATCTTGTCAAGGTCTTGAATTAAGTAAAGTAAGAAACAGAAAATATCATAAGAATGAACAATTAGGCATGATTTTAGTCAAAAAAAGGCTGCAATTCATAATCTTATAGCGTGGTAAATAGATCATTTACTGAAACGATTTTTGTATTGAAAGATCCGTTTGTTCTAAAACAAATGTTTATTTTTAACTGCAAATTTAATTGTAAAAAGATTTCCTTAATATTTTTGCCATGATTCTCTGACTCTTCTAAATTAGATATTTCTTGTGAGCCTTATAAATTCTAGGCAGGCATTGAGGCGGTTATCCAAGATGACGTGACCAGTCGATTTGAAGCCGAACAGCTTGTCTCATGGAACATGCTTACCCGAACTAGTTTATCTTTCAATCAGTTTATCAAGTACACTTTGGGATTTCCTGTAATCTGATTTGCTCAAACTGAGATTAGCACATGTTTCCACCACTTTTTTTGCAGTTGGAAGTTATCGGTTATATGGGCGCTGGGCTTTTTGTTTCGATATACAGTTTTACTTCCATTGCGTTTGGTTCTGTTATTCACTGGTGTTAGCTTCATGATTATTAGTACGGCTGTGATTGGATTACTGCCAGAGGGATCGCAGAAGCGGTGGTTCAATGAGCGATGTATGTTATGTGGTCATCAGATCTTATCTAGTTGTGTGTCTGCCGTCATAACATTCAATAATCGTGAAAATCGGGCTCGAAATGGAGGTAAATATTTTTTACGTTGATCAGATCACATAATTCTTATTCTATAAAATATTTCCTGTTTTTGATTGCCAATATAAATGATTTTTTTAAGGAATTTGTGTTGCCAACCATACTTCACCAATAGATGTAATGATACTTAGTACGGACTGTGCATATGATTTGGTTGGACAGCGTCATAATGGTTTCCTTGGATTTTTACAGCGCGCTCTCAGTAGAGCAAGCTCTCATATATGGTTTGAACGTGGTGAAGCTCGCGATCGTTCATTTGTTGCAGAAAAGTAAACCATTTAAAATTTTTTACGCAATTTTTTGGATGAATAATGGCTAAACCAGTACATTATGCAAAGGTGGCATCTAAATTCGCGAACAGATTATTACTTAGAAAAAGACGAGGCATGTAGTTTATAGCATTCGGAGAGTAGGATTTCAGGACTTTTACTTGCGGGTAAACCTGTTTGTCTACTTCTTAATTAATTCTAGATTGAAAGAACATGTCGACAATAACAATTTGCTTCCAATTTTGATTTTTCCTGAAGGCACATGCATCAATAATACGTCAGTGATGATGTTTAAGAAAGGATCATTTGAGGTGTGCTAAATGTGTTGCATAAATGTATGTATAACTATATTTAATTGATACTTAGTGCATTTTCTCAAGTGGCTTCACATTATTTGTGACTTTACGTTAACGTGTTAATATTTAAGGTTGGAACAACAATCTATCCAATTGCAATGAAATACGATTCTCGTTTTGGTGATCCATTCTGGAATAGCAGCCAACATGGTTGGTTTGAGAATTGCTTTCGCATGTTTACTTCATGGGCTATTATATGTGATGTTTGGTATCTGGAACCTATGAAGAAATTTGTAGGTGTTTTTCTGTTATGCAACCAAAAAATGTTAAACGTTCTGCATGTGGTGAACTTTTTTTTAAATCTTACGTGTAAAACAAAAATAGCATTATTTCAAAGAAATCAGATGCGAAATGAGAAAATGACCTTTTCTGTTTCCAGAAAGTATTTTGGGATTCAACGAATTTTTATTAATTTGAAAATTCATTAACTTAAAATCACTTGATTCGATTTTTACTAATTTGAAAATCCATTAGCTTAAAATCATTTGATTCGATTGGTACAGAAAGATTTTTTTTAAATTCATGTTTTATAATGTAATTAATACTTGAGCAATATAATATGATATGGATTTTGTTCCTAGTCGTCGAGATTGTTTTTAGCCCAATGAAAATGCTACTGATTTCGCTAATCGCGTGAAAAAGGAAATAGCGTTGCGTGGTGGACTTGTTGATCTTCAGTGGGATGGCGAACTAAAACGAAATCGAGTGCCGACTAAATTAATTTTGCATCAGCAACAGAAGTTTGTTGAGCTCATTATAGTATTGCGGCAGCTAAACTGACTTTCTTTTTGTCGTAATTCATATTAACGATTTCTAACTTCAACTTGTGTTTTCCAGATATTACCGGCGTCTTGCGCGATATTTTTCAGAAGATATGAAGAAGTGTATCTCTACTCCAGAAATAAGAGAGATTGAATGTAAGTTTTGGTTTGTGGTTACTTTTCAAGTGTTTAAGACATCGTAAATTCTCGGCTAATTTTTTAGATGTCTTTACTCTTTTTATTGTACTTGTTGTTCTTTTATTAGATTTTTCTGCGACTGACAACCAGGCAAGCGAAAGTTCCGATTCTCATCGTGATGCTGGTATGGTATTTTCAGATGATTTGAAATGCAAGGGTATTTCGTCGAGTAGGTAGAAATTTCTTTTATTTTACTGATGTCCTTCCAGCTTTTTTTATTCGCCACAAATATTTTGCAAAGCTCATCAGTTCCCTGTAATAGGGGAATTGTTGTTTAAAATGCATACTGATTTGTGCGAAATTTGGTCTCCTGATATTAGTTCTATTCAACATTCTACTCAACATTTAAGTTATGAGGTGGTTGTTATTGCATAATATTAATTTGTGGATCAAGAAATTTGTTTGCATTATATTGAGGTTAATGAAGTTCTTACAGAGACTTGTCAGAAATGAGGATCAGGCGGAAAAGTTCAAAATTCATTCACGACAATGAGTCGAATTTTCACTACAATATGCCAATAAATCAATCGCAGGTTATAGATACGTCATCATCTCCTTTCAAAGCCGTGTAAATTTGCTGCTGTTCAATTACTTCAATCAAAATGGAAGCGGTATTGGAATTATCATAGCTGTTGATATCGCGAAATTGGAATTTTCTTCCATCGTACATGAATTGGTTCTGAAATAGATTCGATGCAAGTGCAGTTGGATGTCTTTTCCAAATATTATTTCAAGATTATTTTTCCGTTCCCACATCACTTAATGTAAAGTTGTCGACTGCATTGTTATTCATTTTCGCTGGATATTTATGCTGTAATAGCTTTAGAATCTCGGACATTCTAATATTTATCATGGTTCATTTTAACTGAACCTTATTTCATTTGGTTTCAAAAATGTAAGGCTACTGAACAACGGATTTTTTTTCAAGATCTCTAGATTTTCGTCGTCGTTACAATGAGAATACAACTGTTTTTTTTTTTTGTTTTTTTTTAAGGCGTTTTGTTAAGTAAGATTGTGATAGAAGACCATGTCTTGTCATGTTTTCTTTTCATCATCAAATATTACATTCATATTGATATTTGAATTGCCTACTCAGGGACTAGTCAACACTACATCTGATGCAGGAGATCACAGATCTGAAATGACGCGTTATGTAATGTATATTTCTGCTTTTCGTTGTTAATCGTATACAGTTGTCAACTTTTGCCATAATCATGCATCTTATAAGTAAAATAAATCACTCTGGTGAAGTGGAAATTTTTTTTTATAATATTATTTTGAGAATTTAGATGTCTGTAAAAAAGTAACACAGTGCATTTATTTTCCAGATGTTTTTGTTGTATGCTTATTTTGCAAATGAAATAAAACTTTGGTTTGGTATTTGGCTCTCAGTGATTTTCAAACCTATATATCACGTTTGTGTGACAACATTTAGATGGTCAATTTGAAGATATTTGCATCTATAAATGTTCTTCGGGTCTGTCGTTTTTCATAGCGATCACTTAGAGTAGTAATACAACCTTTTATGTTTGGTGAGGAAGATAAGACCAAGTTTCTGTTCCAACTATGATAGCGGAATATTTACGATGATGGATGAGAAGAGAGTGAAAACGTGTAGAGACAAATAGGTTAACGGTGTTATGTCTATATTTAATACTGTTTATATAACATTGAACGTTCTATTGAATTTTGAATGGATCCAGTATGGATTATACCACATGTTGAATTAGCAGTCACAGTGTACCGAAAACATAGATGACCGTTCAGATGATTTTTTTTTTTTTTTTTTTTTTTTTTTTTTTTTTTTTTATAAGACTTAAAACTTTAGAAAAATAATGACAAATTTAACATGCAACTTGCCCCGGGCCAAGTTACAGTAATGATTGCTGTAATTTTCCATTAGTAGTTTTGAGTAGTGCATCTTAGTGATTAATCAATGATCAATGAGCAGAGAAAAATGGGAACCTCAAGTAAAAAAAAAAAAAACACTATTTAATCTTTAAATTTTTATTTTTCCTTTGAATGATTTAAATGAAAGCAAGGCATTTAAGATTTGAATTTAATCCCATTTTGATTTTGGGGTAGACTTTAGCATATGTTAATCTCTGAAATCCATTCTAGCAGTTAGACTACTTTAAAACTTATTTGGATTTCAGGCAAGTTAAAAGAAATATGTACCTTGAGATTTATAGAAATATATGCATAGCATGAAATAAGGATAGAGAATTCCGTAACGAAATAACGCGGTAGTTCTAAAACGGGATAGAATAAAATTTAATATAAAATCAAATTTTTTTTTGAGTAATTAACATATTCTCGTGGAGATAGTGATGATTAGGAAATGATGAAGATAAAAGTGCTAGCTTAGTGTGAGGACTGTTATGTGGTCATTTTGCACTTCTGCTTTATCCTTGTTATTCAATAGTTGTTATAATATTAATTAAAAATTTTTATAACTATGTATTTTAGATGGTCTGATAATGATGTCTTTGGTAGGCGACGTTGTGGAAGGATGTTCTGGATATCAGGTTTCACAATCTTTGTCGCCACTTACCAGTCCATCATCACCGGTAAACATTGCTTAACTTCGAGTGTCTTATTGTTTTCTCTTGATTTAAATAACCGCTTACAAAGCTGAGTTTTCTAATACGGATTTAAAAAAGAAACGAATTAATTTCAGAACTGTTCGTTTTAATGTCATATGATTGTGTGTTTCCATTTGCAGGATGTTTACAATAGTCGAGGCGCTGGAAGCCCTTCACCGTGTACTTCCCCGAAACGGCTAAGTGACTCCTTAATCCTTCTTCACCTTCCTTTCAACCAACACTCAAAAGTTTGTTATCCGTTTCACTTCATATGGAACCTTTTTGTTTCTTTCACAGACATACATATTCATCCAAGTTATTCTCATTTTGCAGGTGGAAGTGAAACCTGGGATTTTGGCACGGGACGCTATCGCTAAGATTTTAGAGAAACGAGCAATATTGCCTCAGATGTGCAGAGTGTGTATTGGTGGTGACCCCTCTAGTCCACGTATCGACCTTAGCATGGACTTGGAAACATTATCCAATGTAAAATAGACCATGGATAATAATTCATTATATTTTTTGAAGTTACATTCTTCATTGTGTTCATATTTCAAGTTTCCTCACTGATTTTCCAAATGTATGATATTATCTTGTTGTGTATTTTTGTTACATATTTTAGACTTTGGAAAAGAAAGAGCTTTGGGTACACAGTGCATATCTCTCTATCCTGGTGTCTATCAAACACAGTTTTGTGCGGAAAACTTTTTTGTCAGTAGCATTTTGTGATGTTTGTCACAAACAAATATGGCTACAAGTTAGTTTTTTCAAATGATGTTGTCATTTTTGTTGTATCAGTTTCAACAGAATAAAACTAAATTCAAGTCCGAATGTTTTTCGGTTGTGGTTTTCAGATCTATCAATGGCGTAAATTTCTAACTTTTTAAATTATTTTGCCGTTCTTCACAGTCTGCAGTATTGGCAGCTATTTTGTGAAGAGTGATGTAATTTGAGATGCGAAGTACTTTACCTCGCATTTCAATACGCCATGGTGTACTTATCAGGTCAATGGAAGGTTGTTTTTGTGCGCAAACCTCGAATTTGAAGAATGAAGTCCTTACGAATCAAAATTACTTGTTTTTTCTTCTTATTCACGTTGCAAGAGAAGCGCAGTTATATTATTATTCATACAAAAAGAATATTTTTTATCAAGAACTTTTTAAATCAGGCACTGGATTTTATAGTTGTATTTTAAATGCAGTATGTGGCGAGATTATTTCCACTTTCCAGCAGTACATTTAGGGATATCGGTGTGAGTTATGTCAGTTCACGTTTCATCAGAAATGTGGTTCTAAAGTCCCAAATTACTGCGATCGTATGCAACAAATTTCGCACGATGTGCGCATGGCAAATAAATTGCGAGATATATGTGATCAGTATGAAGGTCCAAACGCAGCACTTGTTGCTGAGATCATCCAACACTTCCAAAGTCCGGCTGCAGGTGTATTTTATTTTTTTATATTTTTTTGTTTTATTTTCAAAGTAGGGCAACTTTCATCGAATTTATTTTTGCTTCCTATGCTTATCAGGTATTCATTTAAAAAGAATTTGGCAACAGCTACAGATACCCAAATTCTAGATGTGTCGATATGTGAGGAAATTATCCGTCCCAAAATAATAAAAAATTCAGAAACACATAGTTATTATGTTTACCTTCTAATGCCTTTCAATTTACAATAGTAGTAGTTTATAGATCCTCTTCCGAATCGTGTGGGTATTTCACGTCAGCAAGCCGCGCGTTTGCCAAGTCGATCCGAAATCGCAGTTTGCATAAATGAATCATCTCGGGATCGTTCATCATCGGCTCCCAATATTTACGAAATAACAAAAGATGAAACACTACGTGAAACGGTTTTCCTTCGAAAATTAATATGGAATATTTATTATTCACTTGGAGTAAGAACGTCTGGAACATGCTGTTTAATACATGTTAATTTTCAGAAAATGTTGGACGCACTGAGCAACAATGTCCATGTGCTTATTCAACCATCAGGTTTCTCCACACATTTAATGACTCTTAGTTTATTATTAAAATAAGTATGATGCCTTTAAAATGATCTGGGTGTTTTTTTTATTTTTACTACAGTGCACTTCATTTTATTGGGCCTCATTTTTTGAATTTACTATCTGTTTATATAGGAACAACAAGGGCAGCAAAACCGACAAGTTTTTCCGGTCTTCGGGACTGGCAGTTGGCTAGTAATCGAAGACCAGATCATCCACCAGCTCTAGTCGGAATGGTATCACCGTGTTTCACCACTTCACCATCCTCAGCAAGCTCTTCGCCTCCACCGGCTTATTCTGGATCCGCGTATGATCCTAATTCGGGATTACTCCCTACACCACCACAATCCGCACCTCCACAGAAGACATTTGGTTTTCGCTTCCGCAGCAAAAGTATGCTTATATAATTCATTTGATTTTATTTCTCTTACTAACTTAAACTAAACAGTTTAAAGTTTTGGCTATCGTAAGCTAACCTTTCGTTAATTCACTTTTGTTGCTCGTAATTTGATATCATACGCAGATCTGTTTTATTCAGGTCCAAACGATAAAATTCCAATTAAAGGACCTGATGGTCGATCGTCTATCTCTTCGGATCGATTGGGTGAAACTCATGAAGTATGCTTGAACAATTTTTCCAACACTCTAACGTTTTAGCTTATAACGTGGGAATTATAAAATTGTTTTACATATTATATATGTTCAGGGTGATTATAAGGAGAAATTAAAGCAGCGGATTTTGATGGAAGGTTGGGAAATCGATCGCACTTTGGTAACATATCACAAGAAAATTGGTAGTGGTTCTTTTGGTACTGTGTATTTGGGCAGTTATTTTGGTATGTATATGACTAAATAGTTACTATCATTTTTGACTTGGTTTCTTCAGTTTCATTTACTTCTTAATGATGGTCATTTTGCTAAGGCAACCAGCGCTACGAATGAAATGAAAAGTGTTTCAGAACTCTCTCTCTCTCTCTCTCTCTATATATATATATATATATATTCGTCTATATTCTGCTGAATATGCTGAATAAAATCTTCAGGGAAAGTAGCAATTAAAAAACTAAATGTGGGTGAACCAAGTCCTGCTCAACTTCAAGCCTTCAAGAATGAAGTTGGTGTGTTAAAGAAAACTAGACATGCCAATGTTTTGCTTTTCATGGGTTGGATGCGTGAACCAGACCTTGCAATTGTCACGCAGGTAATGATTAAATCCACAACTTCTACTTTTCTGCCAATTTTTTAACCCTTTTGTTTAACGTGCTCTTCATTACCAATGACGCTTTCAGTGGTGCGAAGGGTCTTCTTTATATAGACAAATACATGTGAACGAGCCTCGAGTAGACTTCGAAATATCATCAGTTATTGATATTTGCAAGCAGATCGCTCAAGGAATGAATTATCTACACTCCCGTCACATCATTCATAGGTTTTTATCAATTTTCTTTTTTATGTGTCTTAGTTGATAATGCTGTACAATTTTCACATTTTGTAACTAAATCTTCATTTATAATTATTTTGATCAAAGTCGCGGAGCAGAGGAGGGGATTTGGTTCCAGTAAGATATGGCCTTGCAATTCCTGCAAGAGTTATCGACCACTAAAATTTTTGTATTCTCAAGTGTTTGAAATATTGAGCGATTATTAAAGCACATTATCTTCCACATTATGACGATTTCTGTAATGGTTGTCTAAATCTAACATCGATATTGAGTCTTCATGATTTTTCACTTTTTTTTTTTAATTTCAGACATTCTCGGTTTTATAAAGTGTTCGGTCGTCATCATTTTTCACTTTTTTTTTTAATTTCAGAGATCTTAAGACGAACAACATTTTTCTAACTGATGATGGTACAGTTAAAATTGGTGATTTTGGTTTAGCCACCGTCAAGACACGATGGAGTGGTGGACAACAAAATCAGCAGCCAACTGGAAGTATCCTTTGGATGGTATAATTTTTCATTTCGGTGATCTTTTTGTTTTAATTGTGAATCAAGACAGGTGTTCAATTTCCTGCACGTGATTTAAAGTAATATTAGGACTAAGCGTAAAAGTATTTAGGCCCCGGAAGTGGTAAGAATGCAAGATGCGAATCCGTATACAACTTTTTCTGATGTATACTCATTTGGTATTTGTTTATTCGAATTGTTGTCAGGAGTTTTACCTTATTCACATATCAACAGTAGGGATCAGGTTTGCTTCTTTCAGCACTTTGATATCGATTGGTTTAGCAGTTTAAGACTTGTTCATGTTTTTAAAAGTTCAGATTCTGTTTATGGTTGGTCGCGGTTATTTGAAGCCCGATTTAACGAAAGTGCGACACGACACACCTAAGGGTTTATTAACACTGCTTGAGAGATGTATTAAGTTTTGTCGAGATGAGCGTCCTGAATTTGAACAGGTTGATATATGTTTTATTTGATTTTACAGTTAAGCTGTAATCTTACGGAAATTTTCGTAAAAATACTTGCATAAAGTTTAGTTTTTTCAGGTTCTCATTTATCTTGAGCGAGCCTCAGCTGGTCTTCCAAGACTGAAGCGTTCTGTGTCAGAACCACAAATATATAGAAGTTATTATGACCAGCATGATTTTTTGTTACCGGTCCAAACACCGATTTCTCCAAAAACAATTACAGCTGCAAATTTTTCACTTTTTACAACATATATTGGACAGATCAGTTGTAATATTTTCTGATCTTTCATTTCTTAATTACATTACATTTTTTTGTTAACTGTAAGTAACCATAAAAGAAAGTGATATCAAAAAGAACAAAATTTATTAGAATATCCTAAGCGATTCTAAACGTTTAAGATTTAGTATCGAAATGTATTGCAGAAAGACTGATCATGTAATGGTGAGTAAATGGTGCATATATACGGCGAAGAACTAATCATGAGTGCTTAATTAGGAATAATCAGGTATTCTCTTTCACAAATTTGAATCCTGAACAACAGCTTTTCTATTAAATTTGACATTTTCTGTGATCAGCGTGCAGCGAAGTATCGTTACTGGTGTTAAAGCCGTTAGGCCGTTAATAGTGCTCGTAACAATTTTCAGGCCGTGTTTGTTAGCCTTCTGTTTCAAAACTGGTGTTAACTGGGCACTAACCATTTTCCATTTCAAATTGACGTCCCTCATCTGTTTATTGTTTTCGCGATTTTTACTGCATCTTAGTTTTCAACTTTTGCTTTTTTTACATAACCTCAACAGCGGTATTTTATACGAGTGCAGTATTGAATTGTTTTTGTAGACGCTTTTTTAATTTTACACGTAATTATGAAGAGGTGGAAAATTGTATTTATCATATTGAAAAAATGTAGGCTTAAATTTTCAAATTCTGTTTGATAGATTTCATAATGCATCGTATATGTATTTGCTCGTGCGTGCATTCACTGTAAAAATTCTTCATTTTGAGTAGTACAATTTTTACTTATGGTGTCTAATTTCAAAGTCAGTTACTGACAAGCATATGAATGCCTTTCCGTAATACAAAATATTTCTAATTGGCGTAGATGAATTGTTCTGTAACTCCGGGTCGTTTACAGTTTCCTGTAATGCGTGTTTGTTTCTACTTTCTATGAAAAATAAGTATTGCATTCATTTCATTGATGCTTAAGATGAGAGTTGTTAAAATATTTAATATCTTCGTCTTTTCTGAATTCTTGACATTTTTCAGTGAATTCATGGGTGCCTATGTTCATATCTAAACATTAATCCCATCGGTAAAGCTTCAAGGTTGTAAATCTTGCCTATATTTGTCTGGAACGATGAACTAAAAAAGAGGCTTTTTTTGGTTAATTCGACGAAACTGTGAATCTTAGTGCATATTTTCAAGATTTTAGGTAAGTGGTCTGGAAGGATCGTTGTATTTATTTTCAAAGCATAAGTTGTTAAATTTAATCTGAATTTTGAATTTGTTTTCTAATCTCTGTTCTGTTGTTAGGATATTAAATTTTCGGCACCTTTGTATTGAACAAGAGGACGGTGGAGGATAAAGTGTGGGCTGTTATTGGCTAATTAAAATAAATTGAGGTTTGTTTTTGAAATGTGAAAGAGAAGAAATCTCTTGATGAATTAATTATGAAAAAGAAATCTCTCGATGAACTAGTTAAAAATAGTCGCTTTTTTTTTCAAAGGTTAGAGGGATTGCTGGAAGCATGAATGTAACTTACATGTGAATACATGTAATTTACACATCAAATTATTTCTGGGGAGAATCATTCTGTATGGGAGTTGGTTGTTGATCCTGGAGAACTGTGTCAGGCTGAAGAAATAGTCGCTAGTTAAATTCATTGCAATATACAAGCAAAATTAACTGGGGAGAAAGATGCTATCTGCAATCAATGAACGCAGAAACTCGACTGCGTCGAGACCTTTCCGATTCCCAGGATCTGAAAGATTTCGATTTTCTTTTTTGAATATTATTGGTAGAAATTGTTGCTAATAATCAAATTGTCCTTAGCGAATTAAAACTTTATTTACACAATGCAAGATTTAAAGTGTAGAAAGTTGTTTCTCTGAATAAATATCCATTCTCTGTAACCAGTCTGTTTCATAATAACTTTTTCAATTATTGATTTGAGTGGTTCTGGCAGAAAGTCACGTGCTTCCATTGTAAAATTGCTTTTCCGTTACGCGCCGGTGGCACATGAAAAGACTTTTCAATTCAGCGAGCCGGGAAAGAATCTGTGACGAATCATTTTTCCTCAGCTTTTGTTACATTAATAGAGGAGGAAATAAGGCAGAAATGAGAGTGAACAATAAAATGTAAACTTTTCATTTCTTTTTATCAATATTTAGAACAACAAATGAAGTGAACAAATCAAATTTTAATTATGTAACCTGGAACTGTTATGGAATTAGAATTAGTGGGTTTTTGCCACGAATATATTTCAATGTAATAAATTACTTATTATCTGGAACTATTACCATTACTTGAAACATTGTTGCTCGTTTATATGTGTGATGCAAATATTTCGATGTAATAAGTTAGCCAGAAATGATTCTAAAAATCCTCAAATATGAATTTTTGCAACGGATGAAAAGTTTGAATTGCTTTTAGTTTCACCCATGGAATGAACACTTTTCTATCGACTTTACTAATATGTGTCCGAATTCATCCAGATAACTTTCTATATTGTGAAAACTAAGTTGTGTTTGTCAGTCAGAACACATAATTTTGGAAATATGGTCACTAAATCATTTAGAAAAATTGATGTATTTGCAAAAAAAGCTTCCAATAGTTTTTCGGATCATCAGAGCTTTATATTGCTATATAAAATAGTGGCTGTTTTTCAGGAAGTACCAAATACTCTGATTTTGAGGTGAATCGTTTCCATATTTGTTATCTCATTTATATTTTGTTGCAATTTGAAATTGTGCAAGTCTTTCATGGTTAAATGAACTGTGGACCTTAATTTCAACTAAAGAATTTTTTCTTAATGTATCTAAGAATGGGCTTAGTAATGTTAGTATATTCATAAGATTTAGCATGCAATAAGTTGATGCAACATGCAACAATCAGTAAGTGTTGTCTAAAACTAACCGAAAACCAGGAAGAGGGGAACTTACATAAAACTAGAGGAAGAGGTTGGTTCTGTTCGACTTATGATTTCATTTCATTGATACCTGAGGTATGCTAGGACGATTACCTGAGCTGGGTGGTGTTGTTGATCGGATTAGGTGGACTAATATTTAATGAAAAATTTTTAATTGTTTTCCAAACTTAAGTTGGAATTGTCTTTAAGAGTAAAATTTAATGGATTGGATTTACAGAGGGAAGAATAGTTCAGTTTTCCTTCAGTTCGTGATCAGTTTTCGGTCATCTCATTTGAGATATGACGTAAGGTAAATAATTATGAAGTAAAGCTCGCTTGAGCATGATGTGATCAGCAACTAATATATGAATATGGCTTGGATATATATTGCTTAATTAACAACGAATTATTTACATTTTCAAACAAGTTGGCTATGTTGATTTTGTTATGAGAAGTAATTCTTTTGTTTTATAATCACAACGTTTAATAATTACTGTGCTTCTAAATGTGCAGCAATGAACATTTGGTCATGAAGTTGTGAAATTACAAGTTAACTGTAGAAGTCAAATAAATGAAACGTAACTAATTTGTTTAGGAAATTATTAAAGGTCAAAATCTGCTTTTGAACGTTAGCAATGAATATTCGGTTTGAAGCTGATATTTCCTTCATTTTTAAAATCATCCGGGTTTAATTTCAAATCTTCCTGGTATATTTCATGGGGTAGGTTCATTCTATCTCACATCTTGCACACAGCTCATTCAAAATATTCTGCTTTTATTTATTTTACAATTAAAAATTTTATGGAGACTATTGCTGAATACGAAAATAGCGAAACTGGAGAAATAGCAAGTGACCAGGATCAATACCAAAATTGCATATTGCATTCTATCAGGAATGACAGCGTAAACAGGATTAGTGTAGGGCTGTTCTGGAAGATATGTTTTGTGAGAAAATAAATTTTTGATCTAGATTTAAGGGAAATGAATGGATATGGAAGAGTGAAAAAGGAGATCATCCCAGTAATTATCAATTTCTATTGTTTCGAAATTTGATATATGGCAAGGAACCGCAATGAAATTAATTCAGAAGCGGTTTTCAAATGACTGAATTTTTTCCAACTGTTCTTACTGTCTTAACTATTAATGAGGCCTAGAAAGCTGGTCTTATTAAAATATCGCTAGCTTGTGGCTGTTCAATTCAACATTTGTTAGTCATCCATATTAGGCCTTCATTTTTCTTGAAGTATAAAATTATCTGCAGTTCATGATAGCGAAATGTCAATTCGTGAAATTAGGTTTCAAATAAGCTTGACATACAAATTTGAGATTCATTTTGTTTTCACCCGAGATTAATGAAACCAATTATTCTTATTACAAAAACCAATCAGCAATGATACTCACATATTAATTCGTTTAATGGTTTTGACGGTGTATGCAACTCACTCTTTGCTGGTATTAGTACAGATTGATTGTCCCGTAAATTTTCTTAGAAGCCATGAGAAAGTAACTGATAAGGAAAGTACACGAAGTACATGTTATAACTGTGTTGTAAAAATCCTACAAAAGGGATCTACTTTCGGAAAGATTCGGAAAGAATCCCAACATCTTAAATATCTTAGGCCATCCTGCATTGATAGAAGCTTATATCAAGTATATAGAAAATGAAGATGGATAGGCGAAAGATATTACAGAAAGATGTCATGCAAAAATTATCAAGCTGGCTATAAGAAGCTTTATCTAATTCGATTAAATCCAAGCTTTAAGTTTGGGACCATGCAATTACAGTTCTGATAGTATCTATTTTTCGTGCGAAAATTCCGTATGGTTGCTGGAATTAAGGACAATTCGGATAAGAAGCATTTGTCAGCTAAGAATAAAATAGTCATAATTTGATAAATGACATGATGCTGTCGAAGTAAAATTAAAATTTTTTTTTTTACATGAATTTTTTTCAAGGATCCTTCTCATTTCCATAACAGTGAATGAATGATTTTGGATGGATACGATGATATTTGTTTGTTGATTTATTATTGATGTTAAACAGTTTCAATTCTTTCTTATGGACATTTCTACGGCGGTGATTTTAATGTAATGCGATCATTGAATTGTTTCACGGAGCAGTAATCATGTCAGAGGCTGTGCAATGACACTGCCACTCCTCCATCCGTTGAATTGCTGAGAACGTGTTAGGGTAAATTCTTATTGGTGATCTATTGCGTTCTTCAAAAGGAGCAATTTGAACCGGAAATGGAACGAGCACGGTTGGTATTCGAGGAGAATGGGTATATAATACTTGATTTGCAGTACTGTGTATACAGCTTATCTTTTGCGAATTCTTCCTACTTCAAAGTCAGACGGATTGTGTAAGTAGAATGATTTACGCCTATGTAAATGTGAATTACTGCGGATAGAAAAACTCAGGTGAAATTGATGGTCAACGAGATCGTTTAATGTGGTAATAGTGCTTAATGACTTTTTTTCTCAACTTTCATAAATATTTAGTCTGAATTCTGCACACTTTGAGCGGTCTTACAGTATATTTGTTGAGTAGCCATAACTTATCAGCTTTCTTTTATAAATTGAAAAAAATCTTAACGTTGGCATTCTTGTTTTTATCATTGTTTCCGCTATAATGCAAATTAATTTCTAAAACAGCTTGTGATTGTGTCAGGAGTAGAGGATGACTTATACGACTTGTAACCAAGAATTTCAATCAACTCCAGTTCTCATATTTCAAATTTTTCATTAATTATTTCCCACTTTCTTGATGAAGCCGCTTCAATATTATGTTCTTCATTTTTTTATTCTATGAATAGATGATGGAAAATAAGCAATTCAGTATACTTTTCATAGCTCCTAGTTGCATGATCAAAACTACAGCATTATAATGATTGTTTCTAGTTTCAAATTGATCAAATTTAATTTGAATATGCGAGTTTCTTTCGTAATAATATCACTATAGAGATAAAGAGATTTAGAGGAAGAAATCATTCTATCAAACTTTGTTTATTAATTCATAACATTTTATGACATTCAATACCATCATATGCAGATACTAATTTGCTTACTGATGTTATTTATATACATATATGTTTGTGTTTTTGATCGGTACCACCCTCATAGTATTGTGAAAAACGAGTCGTCATTAGTTGACCTGTTCAACAACTCAGAAATTTTTCACTGAAGCATTCATCAGGAAATGACGTATGTAGAAACTGTTGCCACTTTTCCATTAATCACATACAAAGTTTTGATGTATAAAGAGACCTGATACTTTTCAGAACTACACTGTTTGTCACTTTTTCAACTATTTCTCAATAAAAAATATCCTTCCACTTTTCCTACTCTAATTTATTATCTAAACTTTTCACATTTCCACATTAACGATTAAAGTTCATAAATACAAATCTGTTATCATTATATTTCTCACCAGTCAATAACATATTTTGAAATAATGATTGCATCATTATTTCAAAATACTTCAGTTTTAGTTTCCTTTGTCAATATGAACAATAAACTATTTTTTTTCAGCTCACTTTTGAATTTTGAGCAATTTCCAGATTTTTGTAGAGTATCGCAATGTAACAGCCGATGTTTTTGTGAATGTCTGCATCTGCAATAGTAAAATATGTTTTCTAGATATAATTAAGAACTAAACTTTTGCGTAAAATATCGTTAGCTAATGGTTGCTTCTTATATCTCAATGCGCAGCTGCACTCTTCGTGAAAGGTAAATCCAAATATTTGCATATGCAGATGGGCATTAGAGCTATTTATTAATTTTTTAAGTAAATTATTTGGTTTGAGATAGACTTTTACTTTTATATATCCATTTATAAATCAGAGGATACTACCGCATCTTCACATTTCAGGCGTGGTTCATCGGTGTCACTAACGATCGATCCCGGTCAATGCCAAAGTTCAGCTCCTGAACTATCACCAATTCAAGAAGAGTTCGTATTAAAAGTATCTTCATTGCCATTATCCCTTGCTGTATTGAGGAAAAATCTTTTACGGCCTTTCTCGTCAGAGACCCCTCAAAATAAGTGATAAAGTTCAGAGCGACCCTAAAATATGCAACCCTCGAAACAACACCTCCATTGCTGTTCATCTAAACAAATTTTTAACAAATTTTAGTATTGCTGAAAAGCTGGAGCTTCATAAGTCGCGAAATTTGACGCGTTACCAACTGCGCCATCTTGATATTTCGGCATCCTTGTCCGTGATTTATGCGGAATTTGCCGTGAGTTAAATGACACTTATTTCTGCTTTTGCTCCAAATGATTAAGAGAACGAAATATAGAGATGTATTAATTTATTAGGTAACAGTCACACTCAATATATCGCTCTTTTACAGGCCCTTCCAAGTCCAAGTACTTCGTCATGTGAAAAAGTTGCCGGCTGCAGTCAGAAAAATCGACACACATTATGGCCCATACGTGAAACTCGTGTAAGGCTATCAGCTAGCTACAGAGCTTCATGTAATTCTACAGCTGAGGATGTTTGCAAGGGGTATATCAATGCCAACTATATTTTGGTCAGCTTTTATTTTCTAATACTCATAAGCACAGATCAATTCTAACAGCCTCATCATATTCAATATTCATCACTTCTACCACTATCGATTACAAAATTCCAACATGGATCTGAACATTGGTCGCATTCTGATCTGGCTTCGTCTGTGAACTTATTCACAAGAAATTTGTATATTTTAACAACCTTTTCATAACTCATGAAATATTTCTTTACAGAATATCAACAACTACTAAGCTTTGGAAAACAAAATATGTAAATCTTTGTCTGCAAAAAAATCATTTCGTCCATTATTTTCATGGACATTGATTTCCAATCAACTAATTAAATTCAGGATTCGAATTCAGAATTAATGTATATCGCAGCAGAAGGTCCTATGCCTAATACAGTCAATAATTTTTGGTTAATGGTTCTTCAAGAACGTACACCAGCTATCGTAATGGTGACCAACCTGGAAGAAAATCCTTGTGGAGCTAAACTAGCAATAGTCCGTTTTTAGAATTTGGTATACAGAAATTTTTGCAATGCGAATAAGAAATTATGAGATTAATAAAAAGATCCCTACACTTCACACAATTTGGCATTTTACAAATCGAAATTGATGGAATTTGTGCAAGAAACCACACATTTTACAGAAAAAGTGTGAGAAATATTGGCCGGACAGTCATGCTTGTTATGGCGAGATTGATGTTTCCGTTGTATCAACAGACTTTCATGATGGTGTACAAATTCGCCATATCGTTTTAAATGTACTGATTTTTATTTACTTAAAAACGAGTTTTCTAAATGCATTTTCACAACTTTGACATGTTTCTGATAATAGCTGTATCTGACACATTAAAGTTATTTTTAAGACTTAAAACGTAAACTAAATAGCGAAAGCTATAATAAGAGCTGGGAATTCCCCATTAGCCTTATGACTAGTGCTCAGCTTTCAAGATAATCTCTAGCCGCATTCAACACGTGCTTCCGCGATGACATGCTCTATCGAACATGTAATATTTATAGTAACATTTAATGTTTCTTACTTTCAGTTTTCTATTGAATTAGCTTATTTCACTTGGAAAGATTATGTATAAAAAATATGCAATAGCACTCAGTAGTACCCAAATTATTTTTGTAGTATGGTGGTTTGGAGCATCACATGAAGCATATTTGGTTTACGGAATGGTTAGATCACCGCTTGCCAGCACAACACATCACTCAACTTTTGAAAGTAATCATTACTATGGAGAGTTATAGGAATGAATATCGACGCTTATCTTCTCATGCAGCACCAGTTATCGTCCACTGCAGGTAACTTTCTCTCAAATAAGTTGAATGAAATCGGTATTCCATTTCACAAAATGCTTTGTTATCATTTATAGTATATATGAAGTGTTTGCAGTGCTGGAATTGGTCGAACCTGTACTTTTATAGCGATAGCTTTGGGAGTGGATCAGCTCTGTAAAACTCCTGAAAATATCGACATTTTCTCCATTGTATCCCGACTACGCAGGCAGAGGTTTGTTGAAACAGATGTATTAGTGTTACAATGATAAAAAAACAAGTTTTCTTAATTATTCATTATAGCTTCCTGTAATAGTTAAGCCATGATTACTGTAAGTAGATCCTGGAACGATGTTCAGGATGCTTGATCCACCTAATTCACTGATTGACCATCCTTCTGCAATTCAGATTGCTTGTTTTATTTAGCTCGGTTGATGCATCCTTCTTCTGAAATTTTCCGACCTTTCCAGACTCACACTACACTTCAATATTTTGCTGCTGTGACATATCGCGACGATAAAATATTAAATCTATTTCCAATAATAGAAATTGCAGATATGGAGCCATACAGCTTCCAAGACAATACGCTTTCATCTATTTGGTGCTACAACGCATGGAAAGACTTCTCCCAGAATTTTGTGCACAAAGTGATCAAATCAAGTTCCCTGCATGCCTCACTTTTTCGGGTGCAGATTCTATTCTAAAGTTTTTAGTTCTTCAAGTAGTAGAAACGGCCAGAAATTCCTTTGTGGAGAAATGATAAGCGGCTATCAAAATTCATACAAGGAAACTTTTCCAGAGCCAACTGATGACGAGAATTCAAAGCCAGAAAATGGGAACGACGATGAACTACTCTGGAACAACCAAGCTGACCTGCTTTGTAGTAATTTCTAATGACTTACGAATCAAGGTTTTGGTCTTCCACAAAAACATCTGGCCATCATCAATTTATTCATTTCAATTGCTTTCAACACATGTGCAAGATACGATAATGATGTACAAATCTCTACATTGTTTTCTGCAAGGACTCAAATAGCACATCCATAATGAAATACCAGATGGAAGAATTACTTCTGATCAAATCTAATAAATTATTTCCGTTCTAGACCGTTCTGGAACTTTTTGCTACAATATAGTAGAACTCAAGAGAAAGGAGGAAAACGAAAGAGAACAAATAAGTATAGGCGGTAAAATGACAACAATTCAGTCAGTCGAATCAATTGATTTTCAAGCACACATGGCATATTGCACCGTCGCTTGACACAGCTTAAATATATCAAAATTAAATTACGATAAAACGGATATAAGATATATTCCTTCTTATTTTCTTTCTTGTGTTACAATTTTGTCTAATTAACTTCATATTACAAGCTATAAAACAGGAATTTTTGCGAACTCTTAAAATATAGTACAAATTCAACGTTATTTAATCATAGCACCTTTAACTGCAACCAAAATAATACAACATTCAGAGCTACGATAAAACAGTATCGCTTGATAATGTTAAACAAATTCTGTACTCTTCTTTTGAAATTGAAGCATATAATCTTTGTGGTAATGTACGTGAACCAAGGGTGGGTCTACGTGCACTGCATCGCATTATGTATTGCCTCCTAAAAATAACACCAAGCTGTTTCCAAAGACAAAAGCCAAACAGACAGCACTTCGACCCATTGTTACATAGTTATATATACAAGAAATTCTCTCAGCTTATAATAAATAATCTGGCTAAATTTTTGATTGAAGCTGTATGGAAAATACTGAGATTTTAGCAGAGATTAAAGATGATAAGCTCGCACATATAAATTCATACAAGACGTATAAGCTAGTATGTATTAATTATGTAATACTTCGAAAACAGTGTCACTAGCGCATTTTCCAATGCGAATATGCGAAAAGCAATGAGAAGTTTATCTACTCGAGAAATTTTTTGTTGATTCACTATTTAACGTCATTCACCAATTTGTTTACATTTTATTGCTAACAAAAGAAAAGAAACTTGCGAACGATTTACCTGCGATATGGCATGTCTTCGTCGCCAGTGAGGATTTGCTCAAGAGTTTTCTTCTTCGTCCTGGAGAAATATAACAAGTTGTGCTAGCACAGAAATGTAGAAAATATTTCATGTACATAATAGTACTGATTTTGAGTCGTAGCTTCGCAGAAGCTTATTTTCACGGTCCAATTAAAAAAAAAAAAAGAAAAAAAAGAAAAAAAAACAATAAAACTTTAACAATCACAGATTAAAGCTGCATAATCTCGTACATATTTGTTCGTATAAGATGTATAATCTAATATATACTAACTATGAGATGTTTCATCAAAAACAGTGCCATTAACGTATTTTCCAACATGAAAACAATAAGAAGTTTACCTGTTTGAAGAATTTCTTGTAGAACCAAAGAAGAGGTTTTTCATAGCTGAACCGGCAGGTCCACATAAACCTCGAACAATCGGTACTCGATAGCCAGCACCAGCTTTTCCGCCATTAACAGCGCTTTGACAGTTTTGTTCGTTTGATTGTACAAGCATCATTACGAATTGTCGTATTTCACACTCTTCATCTTCAGTTAACTACAATTAAAATTTCTTATTGCTGAAAAGAAGATAAACATGAACGAGAGGTGATATTAACAAAAATAATTTTATCAATATTATAGCCAAAATTATTCAACAAGCGATACTCTACTCTGATCAGCATGTTCGTATAAATTCCTATCTATATTCAGTAAAACTGGATGTTTTTAAGTTATCGAATTCCTAGCTAAACACCATTATCCTATTTCCGCTTCCACAAAACAAGACAGAGAGGAAAAGTAATTGTTTCGATGAAATGATTCAAAGCAAAAGGAACTCTCGGTACTGTCTGAAATCAAGCGACCAGTAAGCAGGACAAGAATCCGCACAACGAATTACACTTATTTGGATGACAATATTTTAAAAGAAAACTAAGATCTTGGAAAAACTGACTTACAGAAATTATGGTCGCAAACAACTTTTAATCAATTTTAATATAAGCAATCAGAATAACCAATCAAATAAATCCAATAAAGCAAATAAACCAACCTTATTATCCGTCGCAGAAATTAACTGTGTATAAAGTACATTGCAGCAAGCAATCATTCCTTCAATTCGAGTCATATCTCTGACAGCATCAAAGTAATCTTCCAAATCATTGCTTCTTGAACAATTCGAAACTTTTTCACATAGGCTGAGTAATTTGTCTCCAATAAGAGCAAAATACAGCTTTGCTATAATGTTCAACAGTGAATTATGAAACGAAATAGAAGAAGCAAGTCTAATTTCATGTACGACATAAAGAGAAATTAAATTCGATTTCGACCTCTTATTCCAAAATGAAACCTGGCGAGAGTGGAAGACATACACTTTTTTCCTATTGTTATGATGCTTGCTGTTTTATTTTTTGTTTGATACTTTTTTAAATGATTTAACTCTATTCAGTGTGCATACTGTAAATACAATACTGTAATACAATAGCAACCGGACGGATCCATCTAACTAACAAATCAAGCGAAATATTTTAACTACATTCAGTTGTGGAAATATAAGGACATGTTGGAAAACCGTATCATATTAATAAAAAAACTAACATTCTTCCAATAACTGTATGGATGCGCACTTGAACAAAACTGGTAAGATATAAACAATCAATCTGGATAAGGTGAGATTTTCAAAATCATTAATAATCTGAAAACTGCAATTTTGGTAAACAAAACAATAAAATTGAATCATCAAGTCTCTCTGCACACGTTTAGGACATTTAATTTCAGTATTAATTTTTCTGCGATGCGAACTTTAAAATATGCATGCAGTAATAATCCAATTACTTCTAAAATAAACGGAAAAAAAGAGAAGTGGACAGTCATAATGTGATATTCAATATCACCGTCTTCAAACCAAAATGAATGACGATTACCTTATTAGCTATCTTTAAGTCATCCAATAGCATTTTTTGTCGACAAACAGGTTTCGGTTGCGCCTGATTCCACGTTTGTCGCCATGTATTATCTTCACCCGTCATGCGACTTGATAAACATCCTTTAAGGTATGCAGATAGACTGCTACGGTGACAACTGACAATTAAGAAAATTGAAGATACAAATGTAAAGAACAAATTCAAAGCTTACCTTCGTCCGTATTTTCAACATTCACGATAAAGTCACGAGGTGAGTGCCACCTTACAAAGTCTTCAAAACAGCAACCTGGATTGGCGGCCTACAAATGAATGATAACCCATGTAATTCATAGATATCTACATTCATAAAAAAAAAAAAGCACTTTACTTTGAAAGCTTCCATGTCTGAAAAAAGCGGCTCCAATTGTATTTTGACCCGTTCTTCAGGATCCTTCAATGAAGCTAAATGTTCAGCATGCCTCTCGAGCATATCCTCGGTAACTGGAACACAACTCTGAAAAACATATGTATACACGAAAAAGACAAGATGACAAAAACCAAGTAAACAAACCTGTGTAACAGGTTCATACATAATCCTATCGGGAAAGTGGAATAGCCGCAACGTGCCAAAAGGTTTCAAACGCCCTTCTGCTTTCAATGAATCTGATTCTCCTTTTGGTATTTCTTTATCATTTTCTTCTAAAGATTCTGGTGCGTCAAAAAATTCATCTTCTTCTGCAATATCAAATGTAACGTGATTTTAAATCCTCCACAAAGTCATTCGTTAAACTTCACATCATAAATCAAGTCACACAATCAATATACCTGACTTATACGGTGACCACTCCTTTGATTCACGTCGTTTTTTAGCTTCAACTGCACATTGCAAGAGCTGTAGATTCTGGTGAAATTTACAGGTAGACAAGTCAGGAGCTACAGACTCAACCATTCTATAAAAGCTTACTGTCCAAAAAAACATGAAAAGAAGTTCGTGACGTGAATACGAATTACTATAATTGGGTATGACAAAATATTACAACTGCGTACTTTCTGGATCATAAAATATTGATATTTAACAAATTTAATAATACACACCCAGGAAGAGCGATACTATTTTCGTAGTATTCTTGCAGTTTACACATAATAGCTGACCACAAATGGGAAAATTCGACTGATGAATGGTTCCGAGCACATAACATTTGAGCAAGCGCAACAGAAATGCGACAAGTTAAGCTGGATTCTGGAGCCGCTTTGTATGCGGATAATATATTCTTCAAAAATTCATAAAATTAAAATGCGTATGTGTTGAATATAGCACATGATGAAAATGGGAGAAATTAGCAACCCAGAGTTCAAATGAGTTTGATTAATATCAGAAGTTTAAATTGATCCAGTGAACACATGGACATTATCATCGTCATGAACCCAATGACGTTATATAACACGACAAAATGTATGACCAGGCCCAAAAATGCGAAATCCAGCTATACTATATATATACTATGCTACGCTATATATTCGATCAATAACACTGCAAGACTTTATTATAGCTAGAGTAATTGAATAACTTACGGTAAGTTTCTCGTGAATGTCCATTGTTTGCCCATCTTCCTTTATGCTTTTGGCACGACATGCTTTCGATTCACTTTTAACAGCACTACCTGGGCCAGGACTTGATGCTCTTTTCATCGAGCATGTTGACTCAATATCTACAGTGCATGAAGTGTTACAGACTGGAAAAATCTGTTCGGGCTTCGTTTTTTCAAACACTTTATCAATCCAATGACGAATAATATCCTGTAACCAAATACTTTAAACTTTAATCTATTAGAAAGTTACAAGTCTTAAATAATTCAGAAAGGAGAAAAAAACAGTGATAAGCAAAAAACAAACCTACCGGTTCTAAATCGTTTTCACTTATCACGTGGTCTGTGCTTCCGATTGCAATATTTTTTGGTGTTGTTGGAAATAACAATGAAGACAATGCTCGACTTACACCCTGTCTTGAATGCTCAACAACCAAATTTGAGCCTTCTTGCGACTCAGCAGTTTCCAATAATTTTTTCAAACAAGAACCTTAAAAAGCAGTAGTCTGAAACTGTTTTCCTCGTAATTTGAAATTCATGGGGAGAGTTTTATTACTAGAAGAGTTTCGTCCTCAGTTCTCATGTTCGCAGTCTTTGAAGAACTATTATGACATTGGTCAAAAGAAGCCAAATCAGACATGCAATATTCTTCAAAATGTAGTGAAATTTGAAAATATTGCATTTAAAGGATATTTTAAAAATATTCATGTTTAGGCAAGAGTATTCAGCAAAAAAAAAGTGAAAGAATGAGTTGAACACCAGAAAAAAATATCGAGAAAGTGATTTCTCGAAATCGAATGTGATTTATATATAATACAAAATTGGTGAAACTTTATAATCTATAAAGCCTAAAAATTACAACTTACTCATAAGGTATGAAGCATCCTTCTGTATGGAAGCCCATGCACTCCATTTTAAGGCTCTCTGAGGGTCTAAATTGGACAGATTCTGTTCCTCCACAACAAATCCTCTTTCGATGTTCAACCAAATTGCAGACAGACCCAATTCCCGGAAATAATAAACGGAAATTTGATAATATATAATGATAAGCAAACCGTGTTCGGAAAAATAAAATTCAAAGCTAAGTACTTACTCAATTACGTCTGTGGTAGCACCAAACGGAAGATGAGAAATATCAATAATGCTTGCATTTTCTGCTGGTATCAATTCTTCCTCTACCATAATTTTTTTTGGAGGGAATGCATAACATGGCTTATCCTTAAAATTGAACGAACAATTTAAATTTGCTAATATTTGAAAAACAACCATTTCGAATAAATTGAGCAATAATTTGAGACACACCTGCAGTACATAATCGAACTGCATGGATATTCGCAGATTCCCTTCATCCATTAAAGAAGACTGCTGGAACAATAAATTATTTATCTACGCTTAAAGACATTTTACATGTACAGAATAAATAATGCTTAGTTTATATCTTAATTAAAAAACTAAGCTAGATAACAAATAAAATAAAACATACCAAAGTTTCCCTAAAGATGTCTAAACACCCCGACAAATGACATTTTAACGGGTGGCCCCGACGTTGGTGAACGGACTCGAAATTAGTACGCATATGATTATTTTGACAAACACCAAAATAGAGCTGCCGTTCCCTTTCACCATATTGAACAAATATTGGTAAAGCACTGAAAGATTTGGGTGCTTGAAACGACGCAATTTTCTGAAGTCAGCAAATTGAATTAATTCACTGGTTACAATGAATTCTGTCACAAACAATAAAGGATGTAGAACTCACTACCGAGTATGCGTTACAAAATCCACAACTAGTTATAAGATTCAATTCTTTGTTAATGACTCTCAAGAAAAAATAACTTGCAGCTAAGTGGTATCAAAACCATACCATCCAGCTTTTCCAGCAGATTCCATGATCACCGATAATAACCCTCGTAGCTGGTCTTCATTTGACACCTTGTCTAAATGCCAATCAGATGGTGTCAGTAAAATGAACTCGAGAACACCAAACTGTAATAAATACAAATCTATATCAGCATCATATTAAAAATGAGATATAATCACTACAGATGTCTCCTCCCTAAACCATATATTTTAAATGCCCATAAAATTTTTTAACTTACTTGATTACAGATAATGGATCCTGGACAAAAGTCCGTCTCAGATGACTGAAATAGTTGAGCAGCGTTGCTTAAAAAAGAATCCGGAGCGTCCACATTAATTACATCTGACTCTTTTATTTCTTCAATTTTTTGAAGATTTTTGGGCCAATAATGAGTAGCAATCAAATGCATATCCCCGTATGTAATTTTATCATACTTCAAATCCCATTGGCATTTCGCTAATTCTGCCTAAAACATATATTTATTGCACAGGATTCTACTGAAAATTTAATTGAATGATAAAATTCTACTAAGAATGTAATTACATTTCCATACCTTTGTAAAGGAATAGTTGTTTCCGTTGTCACCACTAAGCTTCCATTTACGTAATAACTGTTCCAGTTCAGCACACAAACCTTCTTTGATTGTAACAATGGTGAAATCTTCGATTTCAAAGATGTCCTCATCATGACACTCTGCACCAGATGCCATAACAGATGGTAACCTCCAATAATACTGGATAATTCATATTCTTCACCTTATCGCTTCATAATACCTTATACAGTTCAGATTACCTTTTATTTCTAACCCAAATTTTGGTGAAGTGCTTACATCTTCCACCTCACCGCGATCCCCCGTTCCCTTTGGAGTATCTCAATTTTTTTTGAATGTACAACAATACATGCTACCCTCCACATCTTATTTATCACCAACAAGTTTTTAACGCAGCCGACGATATGTTTAACTTTCTGTGAGAGTAAAAAGTATTATCGGAAGTTAAAGGAATGAAGAAGGTGAGGTGATTGATATGGAGAGAACGGAGATTGGTAAGAATTGTTAGGGACGACATTTCAGAGGCCTTGTTGACAACATAGATGATATTTATAGTAGTAATTCGTAACATATATCACAACAACTAATAAAAGTAATTGCTTACACAAATAAGTCAATGATTTATTTGCATTAATATGATGCAGAATGTTTATTTTCATTTGAGCTTATTTCTTTTCTTTATTTTTATTATCAGAATAACAATTGCATCCTTTATACGCTGTTGCTTTTATTAAAATTTACTGAAAAAATATGCAAATATTTCGAATTTCTTTAAAAATTTATTCATTTTATGAAAACTATCAGTTCATTGTTCATTTCAACCGAACACTTGCATTCAACTCTCATCAAATTCTACGTTCATCTCGTTCAGTTTTTAATTAATCTGAATGATCGAAGTATTTTCTGAAATTTTCTAGCTAAATTCAAAGATATTCAACAAAAAACTTTTCAACTATGAAAATATCATTGTTGGAGGTTAGCGTTCAATCATTCAATTAATCAGTAACACATGCATGCATAACAACAACACTATCACTGTACCATTAATTTGTTGACCAAAAATAAATGAGCTATAATCACGAGAGACCAATTCGACTAAGTTTTGACGGAGGCTTGGCTATTATATTACATCCCACTTCACAATTTGATGCATTATCCTTACTCCCAGTTGGTTTGATGAACTTCTTTTCAGTCTTTTCTTCTTTTCGTTACTGTTACAAATATGACTATCTGGAGAAAACTTTACGCTTCATTTTTTTTTAGCTTAAAAAAAATTAAACGGTTAAATTAAGATTAAATTAAGATGCACTGAAGTAGATAGTTCAGTTAAAACAGGCGATTAAAATAGATCTTTTTGAAACGATCTTCTTTACAGTTCATTTATTCCGAATATGGTTTGACAAGAATATTGCCAAATGATGATCAAATTTATAAAAATTCTGTTTTACAATTCACAATTTTGCTACGGTCAAAAATTATATCAGCCATTTGAAAGTTTTTTTATTATTGATATGTGATTATTAATAAATGAAATGGAATAGTAAAACTAAAAAAATAAAATGGAAAGAATAAAAAATATTGAGAATATGAAATGTAATGATAATACTTAGTTTGACTGCCAACGCACAACAAATTTCATGGTAAATTGTAAGCATATGTGTAATCGTTTGCTAGGATGTATGATGTGTATATTAGGATCTCTTGAGGAAGTGATATTTCTCATTTGAGTTGCCAATCTTAAATAATTTTAACCTTTTAAATTTATCTTCTTGTAAGCGCTTGCATGCTTACTATTGATGAATACGTGTGCAGTGATGCATATTTTTAGTAATCGGAAAAGCAGGAACAAAATTATGTCCTTCCTAGAAGAATCGTTTTCGATTCCAAATCTACATTATCGATTTGGAGATTATTCGAATACTGTACTCTTGAGCAATCCGTCTTGTGATATGGTTCGTTTCGTGCTAACAAAATCGAAATGTGCATTACTTATATGATGAATATTATAAATTTCAAAATTTTCAGTTTTTTTTTCACTATTTGTCATTTCAGATAATAGAAAAAATATTCCATCTGAAAAGTTCTAAAATGAAAAACCGAATTTATGGAAGTAACATTGTTAATTCTCAAAATTTCTAATTATTATGGGAGAAATCAAACAAGTGTTGCATTTTTCAAACTTGAAGAAAGTCATGAAAAAAAAAAAGTTCTAAAATGAACTGCCCTGCTGTGAAAAAAAATGTTATAATTGCTAGCCACTAGTACTATTGAATTTCTTCGAGATAGCATGAATCATTAAGTAACTATGATGTGGATAGTTTTTCCAAAATGTTAACATCAGTACAGTAAGTGAATATCAAAAAATTTTGAACTGGGAAAAGCAGAATTTCTTATAACAAACCAACAAACATTCCTGTGTATTTCAGGATATGAATAATTTATCCTTAATTTTTTGTTTTTCTCAAGTTTATCTTTAAATTTTCATTGCAAGGTCCGAAACTCCAGGTCCATAAAGTTCAAAAAAACTTTTATTAACACTTTTATTTATTAAAGATAACATATCTTACTACCCAAAAGCAGTTCTTTTTCCTGTAACTTCTCTTTCAGGACGAACATAAATATAAACACAAACCCGAGATATTTCACTGTTGCAGAATGAGAACTCCTATTAGCTTCGATTTTCTATTTTCATGTGGTGGAAATGTTCAGTTATTAAAAGAAATGTGCATTTTTTATAGTTTTGAATCTAACATTTTTTGTGATCAAGACTAACAAAATCAATAACAAGAATACAAATTTCCGCGTATTTCTTCTCATAGACCTCTAATTGTTCATAATTTTCTAAACCCAAATTTGCATAAAAATAAAAATTTGAATATTGATTTCCTAAATGTCACATATCTTATTACTATGTAAAATGTTTTATTATCGATAACAGATCAGTGTCGTAAATTCATTTCTGATTCTGTTAAAAAATTATCTCGGTGGCTCTCAATAGGAAAAATAAAAGGTTAGCAATCAGCAGAGAAAATATGCTCACTGTAATTTTTATCTCTGATTAATTTTCCAAATTTCGAGTTTTAAAAATGAATGTTTTTTGCAAATTTGAGGTAATATAAGAGCGACTTTTTTTTAGCTTATTCGTAATCTTTTTTCCCTAATCATGTTGGTTTGGCAACTTAAACTAGAAATTATTTGCTAGGAGATCGCATGTATTAATATAGCTTGCTGGCTTTATTATTGATGATAGCACTGTAAATATCATTATTACTATTATCACTAACTTTAGGTAAATAGTATTTAATGAAGATTAATGAAATACATAGAAGATTAAACATTTTAACCAAGTGAATAGGATAATTTCGTTCCTTTATTTCAAAGGATTTGAAAAAAATGAGGGTGATAGTGTGTGCCAAATTGGAATGTAAGTTGTGGTGAAAAATGACAGAATGACTGGCAAAATCAGGCTCATATAAGAGGATGAAGTTTGCAAAAATAAATAAGCAGTGAGTGACATCCTTAATATTCGGAGGCGGATATTATGGGAAGAGGATATGCCGTAAGTACTGCGCCGGCTTTATCTTATTGGCACAGTTAAAAAGCATTCCCAAATGAAGGCTTTTATGCTTGAAAGTTTTAACGCTTGATGTGTGATCTAATGGACACTATAAGGGTAGGCTGGGCCAAGAGTCGTCGCAATCGAGATGCTGGTGCAGCGTCACGACACTTCATTACAAATAATTGGAAAATAGAACTCTAATGAGAACCAATGGCTAAACTTGTATGTGCGTGGGTGTATGTTGTCCATCATCAGAAAATAACTAAAATGTAGAGGGCCAGATTGGTACGTCAATTGTATTTTAGAGTGAAAGCAGTGGTCGAATTCAGTTGCAAGATTTACTTGAAGCATCTCCCAAGGGTGACGTATCGATCTGCAGCCAGAGTGGACCATGAGCAAACCGGTAGCTTTATCTCAGTTCTGTTGTGATTGTCTTACAGCACAGAACCGGTGTTCTTCGGATTCCTGTCCATGTTATGGTGCACGACGCATGTGCGATGAGCATTGCGAATCAGCAAAGTAATGTCAAAAATTTCTTTTTTTTCAATCATTCATACTTTTAATGATTCAGTAATGAGAAAACATTTGAGCATCGCTCAAATTTGAATGAGCTTATTTTGTCCAGTAGGTTGAGACGACTCAGGTCGCTTTTCCGTTTCACAGAGGAATTCTCGGTGAATCAAACATTGCTTTTTGGATGTTATAAAATGATCGTATCATCTATATTGCTAACCTTGTATGACACTGAATAGCAGACATTCACATAAAACTATTTATTCCTGAATAAGCTGGTTGTAAGCAGTCCTTTTTTAATTAAAATTACATCGCTTATGTAAATTTACCTACAGTGAGGAATATGAGTATCTTATAAGCCTCAATCTCGTGAACTTCTATTTGGATATTTCTACAAAAAAAAAAAAAAAAAAAAAAAGTAAAGAACTGAGGATAATGTAGGAAGCTCAATGAACTAGAAAAGAAGTTGTGTCTTGGTGATTTAAAATTTATTTTGTGTAGTCGATATAAAAAGCTTTTTTTATATTAAATTCATGAAAATAGTGACGAAACTTACAATATTCGTACTTCATAATTAAGAAAATAATGGAAGCGCAATTGCGATAGGAGCATTTTGGTTAAGACCTAAAAATCATAAAAAAACAGATTTCGTTCTTGATTTTTGCTGGATAGGCGATAATTTCAAATATTACGACCTGATTTTTATTTGTCGACTTATATTTTCATACATCTATTAGTAATGACATAACAGATTACAATCTTTTTTTTTTTTTTTTGCATCATTCACCGCCGATTGGATTACAGTTGCAATATTTATTTGCCTAGAACATACAAATTACGAGTATTTCTCTAGGTACATCCTTATTTGCTAAACTGCAGGTACCTTGGTGACTGCCTCAATCAAGCAATATGCAAATGTTCATGTGAAATTGATCCAGCTAGACCAGCAAAGAATGCTTGTTCTAAACCGGAACGATGTGATTGCTTACGGATCAAGGAACCATGTTGTAAACTTTGTGCCTGTAAACAAATATGCAAGAATAAAGAGCCGCAGAAAAAACTCCTCAAGGTATGGATATATATTAAGCGATAGTTGCTGATAGAATATTTTTTGAAGTATAGTAGTTTTACATATTTCCACGTTTTTTAAGTAAATACCTGAAATTTTAAACCGGATTCTCTCAGGAAAGTATTCAACTATTGCTACATAAGTTGATTGCAAATAACGCTTCATCTTTCTGTAGCCTTGTTTAAAAGTCGTTGCCATTTTGGGCTTCTAATTTTGAACAAACCCAAAAGACAAAATGGTCCTTAGTAAAGTGAACACCGATATTTCTCTCCTGCCTAATGCCTCTGCACTGTAACTCAGAAATATTGCAGAAGCCGAAGTCAACACAAGGTTGCCAGTGCGATAAAGGGAAAAAGCAATGCGTTAAGAAAGAATGCCCATGCCGCATAATGTATGAGTTCTGTAATAGCAGGTATAACTTCTATTACCTATATTGCTTTGTTAGTGAGGAACTGAATTCAGATCAGATCAAATTGCAGGAATTGAGTTTGGATTAGATCAGACTGCAAGACTAACTGTAGAACCAAACTTATATTTTAGCTGCAAATGCAACGGTGACTGTACAAATGGACCATCAAAATTTCAAGTCCCGAAACATGTACAAAATTGCTTCCTAGAACATAAAAATGACAGTAGCGGATTGATTCTTACGCTAATCGGCAATGATTACATGTATCGGGGTGATTTCTATCATGAAAGCCGAAGTGACCTACATGTTGAAGAGCAACTTGTTGCTGCCATTTATGATCTCATTTCCAAATATAAGGTCCATTACTTTTAATTTGCGCTTTATCGCTTGACACTGAGGTGAGAAATTCCTTCCCTTCATTTCGCTCCTTTTTGAGTTTTCCCAACATTTTTCCATTTTTGATAAAGATCTAAATTTATTTATAAGCATAAAAAAGATGATCTGTAAACTATGCGAAGTTGTAGGTGGATCTGTTCGAAGCGGTGATTTATGTATCCAAGAGTCCATGTTTTCATCAGGACTGTGATCCGAAATGTGAAGTAGTGGATGAATGTAAAAGCAATAAAGCTTGCTCAAAGTTGCTCGCCTTATTACTGTCTAAAATGCGCAAGGAGCTTAGTAAAGTTGATGTTAAAATGACTGTCAAATTTTTATATCCACATTTGAACCGCGGGGATCTCTATACCAAGCAGGGTATTCTCTGCATGCTTCAGGCTGGCATTAAAGTTTGTTTCTTTTGCGTTTTTATTAGATTTTTCTAAATTTTACTTATATGAGCTCGGCTTATTGCTATTTGTTATGTCTTGATTATATCTGAATTTTAGTGAAATACTTGAAGAAAATTAGGAGTTTCTACTTCACGCCAAATAAATTTACTGGTCATGACTTTTCATATTTGAGTTTCTCTTTGTGATGTAATTATATGGAAAAAACTGCTTTGTATCAGCAAAGAGTTCTTTTTTTGTTGGTTTTCCTTAAAACTACTGGGTTTTGATCAACGATGTTAATCTTTAGGTCGAACCGTTATTGCTCAAGGATTGGTCTGCAGTAATGGCTTGGACTGCGCACGCTGAACACAAATATCTACAGGTTTATATTAACATATATACATGTATATCGTATATCTTTTAAATTGCTTTTTTTGTTGAACGTTAATTCAGATAACTCAACGGCTAGTTAAAACTGCTGTAGGTCAACTGAAATACAATGCTGAAAATCTGTGAGAGATTCATATTCAGTTGTGGAACAGTCACAATCTTGATAAAGCAGTAGCACAGTCTCAGGCATTTATCAACGAGTGTAGACGGGCTCTCGGTCTGTCAATGAAGTTTTGGGTTGCCGAAATACATGAAATCGTAAAAAATACTATTCTGCACTATTCCGAGCTTCGAACAAAGTGTAACGAGCTGAACAATGCATTGAAACAAGTAAAAATCATATTATTTCACTTCTTAATATATGTTGGAAAGTCCTAATAAAAACATACTTCAAAAATATTTTTTATCTTATCGAGCATCTTAAATTTTTTGGAAACATTTATTCAGAATTTTGAATTACTTTTAGAACTATCCAGAATTTTTTTTAAATTTTTAGTTGGATCTGACAGCAACACCGCATAAAATTCGTGCAACGCCAAACAAACGTCGCAGCTTCATTGACATGTTTGAATTACGTGACAAGCTATTACTAAGACATTCGGATAAGCACAAGAGTGAGAGTAATACGTCCGTCGCCAGGTTACAATTAATCACTTAATTATTAATTAAACTTGTTAAAAACTTGCTTCCACTGGTTTATCCGAGGGTGATAGAAAATGTTCTGTTGATGTTCCCAGAAACAAGAGCCAGAGAGATGTTTATAGTAATCGCGAATCAAGGCTATACTTTCTGGACAATAAGGAAAATGGATGATTTGTTTTTTAAATAATGTAAATTTAAGTGATGATGCGAATGCGCAGGCGATGGTGGCGTCGTTTTGTGGTAGATCATTTGATGATGGTGAAACAAATGAAATCGCGCAACGAATCGGTCGTGCTACTGCCAACATAAATGTGGAAATTGAAACCTTATTGGAGTTTTTAGCTCATAAAGGAACTATTAATTAATTGAAAGGTAATTTTTGGGAGAAGGGACATTTGCAAAACGATTCTCTTTGGACCAGTCTTTTCCATGTAATTAAAATCAGATCAGTGTTATTTTATATATTTTGAGCATGAAACTAGGAGTAAAATTTTTTCTAGGGGAAAAATGAATAGAATGAAATTTAAAATGTTGGAATCATTTTGAGAAAACACAAATTTATTCAGTGTTATTAGATCTGATAACCTAAAGTATCTGCCCAATTCTTTCTTGACCCGCTTTCATATATATCACTTAAACAGGTATGATCTGTGACACTTGTTTCCTCATTTTTTGCCGTTGTTAAGATACTGGAAAGTTAACATTGCTAGAATATCACAAGTTGTTTTTATTAAAAGAGTATACTATAATCAGTTCAACCTAATGAGATATTTTCATCCTTTTATTCATCTTTTCCAATTAATCATTTTTACTAATTTTTGTGATTTTCTCTGATATAGTTTTTTTAATAATTCGTCTCTTTCTGCTCCATCTGTTTTTTATCTGCTCCTAGCATGTCAGAATTTTGCATCACCGATTTTAGTTAGTTATTGCTGAGATGAATGCTGTGAGCAGGAAACTTCATCGTATTTAATTAATTTATTCCACTGTTATTTATTGTTAACCATTCATCATTGAAGAAGTCTTTTTTTTCATTGGAAAATATGATTGAAGCACAACAATGTTTTGCCTTTTATATTATCTTGTTTTAAGCCTGTTAGGTCGTGTAGTACTACAAAATGATTTATTTTGTGCCCTGTTTTATTTGGTTGTGACCAGAGATCTAAAATATTGATGTTCAACTTGCAATAAGCATGATAATAGATGTTTATTTGAAATAGAAATCTTGGATGTCTCAGCTTCTCTTTAATTTAGAAATTTCGCACTTCGTGAATGTAATTCTTGTTTCTCAGGAAATTATCTGAATGTGAAAGTTGACAGTTAACTTTTTCAAGCAGTGAACGGAAGTGGATGACAGGCTCTTGAGATAATTAGTATTCAACTTGCCTTTCAGTGACCAAAAAACTCTCTGAGCTTTTTTTTCAGGAGTCGACAGAAATGTTTTAAAAGTGCTGTATTGGTGATAAACTTAATATGCACATGGGATTTCTGTTAAATCGTAATTTATAGTTTGTTGAGTAAAAGGATAGCGGTTTTTTTATGGTTTGACGAACATTGAGAAATTGCCCTAATTTCTTTCAAATTGAGCTTTTATTTGTTCCATTTTCATGAGGCAGAGAGCATATAGACACACACACAGTAGTGGAATTTGGAAAGAGTAATGAAATTTGCACAAACCTATAAATGATAAGTTAGCATAGATCATATACGTACGTGCACCTGCACGCAAATACACACATACGTGAACGCGTGAATACATTTATCTGTGTGAATATATCATTATAACATTCGGCAATAATACACTTCTTCTGGCACATAGTATATTTTTAAGCTTTAAAAGATGGCTAGTATTATCATGCAAAAAAACCGCTTGATTGGCCATCGAATATATTTGCATGAGGTCAACAAATCTGAAGCCTTTATCAAATCACAACTGCTTTGTGTTTTGCTTAATGAGTGTACGCATTACTTTATAAGTGATAAGACTTACCAGAATAACTCCTGATTATTGAAGTCTTTGAAATCTGTGCATCACTCAAGAAATACTTGGTTTTGTTAAGGAACTTGAAGAAGGTAGTCTTGATTATTAGGAGAGTTGTGAAGTGAATTTCAGTAGTTAACATTAAATCTTCTAAGAGTAAAGAATATCATTTACAGTCTAACAAAACGAAATGTTTTTTAAAAGGTACACAAATGCTGACGGAACGGCGCGATAAAAAGGTTTGAACATTATCATCGACTTCACATCTGGTCATATTCATTTTCATTTCCGGGGTCTTCTGCATATCGGAATTCGCTCATCTGTGGACGACTAACATAGGATGGGCTTCGGAGTAATTTTCAAATGTTCAAAAACTCCTGGTCCCTTTTTATAGTCATTTTGACAGATCTGCGATTTTATTGTTCCGATAATTACCGTAGCTCTCCTAGGGATTTATCATACTGCATTTATGCTTACATTTTTTTTACACATACCGCGCATATCAGTGGATTACCAGAGGATTGACGCAGAATTTATCTGAATCACTATCAGAAGTTTCTGCCCCTAAAGGCACCACTGGCTATTGAACTTCAACATACGAAATATTGAAAGGGTAAAATGCATGCATCAAATTTAGAAATAAGAGCATATCAGACTTCCATCACCTCGGCGGTCACTATTTTGATGCTTTTCATATCTTGGTCATAGTGATCATAAAATTTAGCTCAAAGAAACTTTTCCGTAGTACGATTGGAACTTTCATAAATTGGAAATTAATTGAATTGAAGTGTTTCTGTGAACAAATTGTTTAGCAATTTTCCATTATCATAATAACAATGACGACAACTGTTCGTTTGTAATTTGGTTATTTAATATTTCCAAATAATGCATCTTTTTTTTATTCCGCATAGCCTTCTCGAAATGATCGATGCCAGAGCAATCAGTTTATTTCAAACTGTAATTTTTCAAAAATTTTAATGCCATATTTAAATTTGAAAAAATGGCGAACAGTACATTCATATTTTTTTTTTTTTTTTCAGTAGATAACAATAAGTGGAGTGAGGTAGAACTATAGATGTTGCAAATACAGAAGTTGCATAAAAGATAGCGTAATAAGAATTACGCTATCTCTTTGCCTTCAGAGAAAACAATAAACATTTCTTTAGTAAGTTGGAGCAATCCCGTTTCTGTTTGAAGTGGATATTGAAATAGGAAAAATGTCAGTAATACATTTCCAGTAGAAAGGATCATTAATCCTGTGAAGCTCCTTTTTACGCACATAAGAAGCGTTCGTATTGCACTTCTAGAAAATGAGAAATAGAATTATTCATCTTAAAACGAATGAAATCACGATGAGTATGGGAAAGAAGTTATGGAAGCTTTGTTGATTTGTTGTTCTCATAAATTGCCTCTTCTCATTCATCAATTACTTTCCCAACTGATGGCTTTTTAAATTATCAGATGTTGTACAGACTGTTCAGTTAAAAGCAGTTCACAATACGTACAGTTTTTGGAATAAGTAATGGATCAGATGTATATATTACTTTTTATAATCTGACAATAGATATGGACACTTTGGTCGATAATTACTTGATAATTGATTACTGATGTCTAATATTTATCGATACTTGTTGCCTTGATATATTGTTATTTGTTTTAATCATTACTTTTTTTACTTATCTAGTATTAATTATTTGAAATTCAATTGAAATAATTATTTGAAGTGATGGCTAAAAAACTTACTCAGTGCAAGCGAGATCCACTCCTTGTGCAAAGTGGCCATCCGTTTTACGAATACTTTCATTAATTTAATTTAATGAATTAATTGTTCCTGGTTATATAGGGCAGTATTTATTCAATAATATCATTATTTTTACCACGAAATACTGTGTATAATACGTTTTACAGCTGTAATACCGAGTAGCTGCTGTAAGCATGAAGTTTTGTGAAAAATTTATTCAATGAATAAAATCAGCTTTAAATTTAACAATTGGATGCGAGACGAAACGCCCATTGGAAGCCATTATCGTATTTACTATCATAAATCATTATCTATTAGAGTGCTGCCAATTGTGAATATGAATGATGAAAAATGGATTTTGCTGCAAAAAAAAAAAGCTATTAATTATTGTGTCTTCAGAACTCGTCATTTCCTTAATTAAACAAATTATTCATAAATGTAAAAAAGGGGAAGGAAAATAAAAACTACATATTGCTCGATAATTTCAATTCTAAAAGTTTCGAAAAATACAAAATTTCATTTGAACTTAAAAAATTTTATCTTTTGAAAAGAGAAGAAAAATTTTTGAATACTCAGTGTTGTAATTTGATTCATTCATTCGTTTTTTTTACTTCATGCAAAGTGTTTAGTAATATCATATAACTGATAAACTCAAATAATTGTAACGATCGATCATATTTACAATATTTTAATATAAGACCAGTGAAGATGATACTGATAAGATAGATGTATTTTAACAAGGAATATTTTACAAATATATGCAATTTACTGAAAAGTATTAATTGTATTGCGTCTTTTATGACGTAAATACCCGTCGTAGATATATCATCAGTGCATCAACAACGTTATCATGAAAATAAATTTGGTGTTATGTATTTGTAAAGGTGAATGGAATGGTTTGTGATTTAAGAACTGTATGGTATGTATGAATAGAGTGTGTCTGTCTATTATATCTGTGGGTACTATATATATGTATGTGTATGTGTGTGTGTGTGTGTGTGTGTATGTATGTGTGTGTGGTGTCTGTCTATGTATTCTTCCTGGTTCATTGTCTGTGCCGTTGAGTGCACGGTCTTAAAAAGGAATTTCGGCCATTCTGTATTCTTATTTCTTTTCGTTCTTTTGCATTTCAATTTATTCCCATTTGATTTATGTTAAGAATCAGTGTAAATTCGAATTTATCGATCATTTTTCAAATTGATAAATGAAAAGTGGAAAATTTATTATCAATAACGAAAAGTAAACAAACAATCACCTGTAAGTTTTTTATTCGTTAAATTATCACTTACACTTACAACTATAAATGATGTGTTGTTGAGCATTTAAATGATGCTTCTTTACGAATGATATATATTTAAAACGTTTGAAGCAACTTTAAAGTTATTTACTTTATGGCAAATTCTTATCTATCTCTTTGATTTTAATTAAAATAAGATGAAAGTGATTGATTAAAAAAAGTAAACCATCATTATCCAACAAATGATTGATTGTAAAGAAATTCTAAAATAATTCTATAATTTATGAAACTAATTGATTTGCAAAACTTTGATTATCAATTATTTTATGAACTTGAATTCAAATGGGCAGGAAATAATGTGAGCAATCGAATGGATTAATTCTAAAATTTCTGAAATTTTGTTAGGCTCAAAATTCTTCAGTAAAATGAAATTTTTTGATTGTCAATCAAAAAAGACCAAGGAAAAGATTATTTTATACTCGTTGTTTGTGGATAATATACATGTTGGAAAAAGAGAATTGATTATAAGGTGTGGTGTTGAATGCCATCATTACGAGAGGAATGCGCGAAAAAGGAATGTCTCCATTTATTTTAAAACAAAAACAGGTTTCAGCGATCACTGACTCCTCTCTCTACTCACCCCTCTTCGAGAATTCCATCAGAATTACCCATTTGTTTGCCTGTAGGTAAGAAAACGCTCACATACTTTAAAAATCGACTCAAGCAAATATAAGTACGCGTCCGAAGTGCATCATGGTGCGCGAAAACCACGAGGCACTTGGACGATAAATAAATAGTCGTCTTTTTCCTCGACCTTTCTTCCTATTTCTTTTCAAAACCGTCCATTTTGAATACAATTGTGTTGCTTAATAAACCGGATCTAAATTAATATAATCATTTTACTAATTGATCTCATTGAATCGGCATCCATTTTGCGCATTTTGCTCATCCTAATGGATTAATATGTTGTACGTACCCATCAGCTGTAATATGTTTCTCTTAGGAAAAATTCTTTAGTAAATGATTCGTCTAATCTTCTCGTTTATGCGCACTTCTTTTGCATGAAACTCACTTACGTTATCAATAACAGTATCTTTGTTCAATTATGCACTATATTATCAAATCATCTAGATTATTAATTACCACCTGCACCACCTTAAGTTAATTTTATCCTGTTCCATTTCAATAAGACAAAATTTTCTAGCTAATTCTTTGTGATCTCATTGCATGAAGAGAAAAATGAAAGCTTGATTAACTAATCAGCATTATGTTGCACAGATTAACTTATCAGTGATTTGAAATTCACTTTTTTAAGCTATTCCTATAACTTTTACATATATGTATATATTTCTTATCCTTCATCCTACTTTAATAGAAATAGTTTATTAATCCATTTCCTTTCGTAACAATCATTTTTTCCATACTGCGCTTATTTTAGATCTGAGATAGAAAAAAAAGAATCGCAAGACGATTTTAAATATGCTGCACATTATGCAATTCGCTGAATATCCATTTTTTTTTTTTTTTTTTTTTTTCATTATTAATGGTTAGCTCACAAATAGCCATTATTGAAAAGCTTGTACGAGAACAGTTATGTGCATCCCATTTTACGGCAGATGTTACTGGGAGCGCCTATTTTTTCCAAAGAAATCTTAGTATAACAAATGAAGTAAGACCAATAATACTTGCTAATACTCCTTCTGTATCCCTATCCCTTAGCTATATATATATATGTGATTGAAAGTCGATATGACACTATCACATATTCTTCTAATAGATGTAATGTGAAACATTAAGTGTCGTATATTATATGGAATAGTGAACTTTGAAAAGCATAGTGGAAGATAGTTTCAATATTATAGATTCGGAGAGCTTTTCCATGCTTTATTTTTTTTAAATAAAAAAAATAAAGCGTAGTAGCATTGCAATAATCATTTAAGGATGTAAAAAATGATAATTACCGAAACATTAAATGAGGCCATCATGAATTAAAAAAAAAGGTATGGAAAAGCTAATAAAAACTATTGTGTCTACATATCCAAAAAATATCCATCTCTCAATGATGTCTACTATATTTTACATTTTATTCTTTGATGTTTTTTATCATCAATAGATTGTTTTTCAATGCCATCTATCGAAAGTCAGTATAATTACTGGAGTGCTAATAGTTTCTAATTTCTACATTATGTACTATTGAGATTTTTGAATTCAATAAAGAAATAAGCTCTTCAATTTTTGAGGCATTTTATTTACAGAAGAGTTTTCAAGCTAAATATTTAAATTAGAAGAGGAAAAAATTATAGGCTATTGAAGAAGAAATTTTCTAAAGAGCGTTTTCAATATCATCTTCACACTTAAAATATGGCAAATCAAATATTTCCATGTATATTTTCATTTCTGTCTATTATCATTACATGATAGATATTATAAACAGCGTTTCATAAATTGTTTGAATAACGAAAATGATCTTTCAGAGCAGTTGTAATTTATTTCTCAACCGAAAGCTTTATCTTGCTATTGAGTACAAAATTTGTTGATTTGTAAACAACAATGCATCTTTGTGAAGGTTCGAACAACTAAATAACAAACAATGTATCCTGCGATATTTCTGATAACGGTATTAGTAGCATATGTGAATGCTATTGTGCCTACACATAATAGCGGTAAAGGATTACGTCCTTGGCTTCAAAGTAAGTCCATTATTTATTTTCATGCTGAACCCAACAAAACTACTGTACTGTACTGTAACACATTAATGACCGAAAACCACTCATAATAGCGTAGCGGGTAAAAATGTCTTTTATTGTCAGTTAAGAAAAGAGCAGACACAATGTTTCATGTCGTTAATGTGGATTACTGTCAACAAGTGAAAATCTGCTATAATTTTGATACTTTAGCTTTTAATTTTAGTGATCTAGATCATCCTACTATTTGCAAAACTCTTAACCCATCTACTTTCAAATACTTCTTTCATTTCTTAGAAGCTATAAGTTGTACCAAGAAGGAACTGATATGGATTCAGAGTTCTCATTAGTTGATACAATCGTGAGCTTTTGCTAAGATTTTGATGCTTCTAGATGAAAGGAATTCATTTTTAAACAAAAAAGTAGAAATAATAGGCTCGTTGTCACGAGGTTCAGAATTGTTGCAATCATAATCTTCTTTTAGCTGGTCCACCCCGTTTCAAGCAAAATCAAAGAGTTGTTCATGAGGTATTTCTGAACGACAAAGCAATATTCAAGTGTACTGCATTAGCAAGACCTGCCCCAAAGGTTTTTTTTCTACTAATAATCCGTAAAAATTGTAACTGATCATACATTCAGATTTAGCGAATGTCTTTGATTAGATAGACTAATAGATTATTTTATTGGCTAACAAAGATCAAAAATCCTCATTCAACAAGTAGTCATGGCTAACAGATGAATCATTAGTTCGGAGATTTGAGAATGGAAATTGTAACTTAGTGTGCGGATATATCAAAAGAAAGAAGATGCCCACAAAAAAATAATCAAACAATCCTGATGACTCAAAAATTAATAATTCAAGCTTATTTCTGACTATGAAATGATGATTTCTCTCAAAAATTGATAAATTTCCGATTTCAGATTCACTGGTTTAGAAATGGTGAATTTCTGGACCACACAGCTTATGCAAATAATGAACGTCTTCGTGAAAATAAAAAACATTTTTCCTTGGAAATAAGAAGAGTAGAAGTCAGCGATCAGGTTAAATTTCAGATCGATTATCATTTCATTTCTATCACAGCATCTGTATTCTTTGCAAGCTAATTTTTTTATTTACAGGGTTCTTGGGCGTGCAAAGTGTGGAATCAAGCTGGCTCTATCTTTCGTAATTTTACTCTTGAAATTATTGGTAAGCTTAGAAATGGACATTCATGCGTGTAAGCATGTATAACGTTTTTAATAGGTGATACGAAGCAAACTGACTGATATATTAGTGAAGTGCATGAAATAAATTTTTGTCCCATTTAAAAAATTTCCTTTAATGTTCGACGCATATTTTGAAATGACAGAAGCAAGAGAGTAAACAAGGGAATATTTGAAATTACGTCGGGAAAAGTCGAATTTTCCTTAATTATCCATATGCGTTGTTAATGTGGGTTGCACTGTTGAATTTCTAAAACTGCATGTTACAGCATTGCGAAAGTGCTTCAACGCATGCAAAACTTAGAATTTTATGCAAATTCCTCAAATCGAAAAATGAATAACAACTAATAAATTCATAATCTTGTTTTTTCTTTTTTTTTGTTTTTATTGCATGAGTTTGATGGTGCTGTGGCACGTGTTTAATATTGTTGCAGACTTCTGTGATTATTTCCTTATGCATGAATTTCCGGCTCAACATGTTCCGGAAAAGTGCATCTGTTTGTGGTACCTTACGGGCGAATATCGAAAGAATGGGATCAACTGGACTAAGGTTAACGATGAGCGTTGTGAAGCTTTCAGAAAATATGCATCCAAAATACGCAAACCGTTGGGGAAAAAAATATGTGAGAATGGTGCCTGCGGGAATGAATTGTTGGGTGTGGACACACATGAAGTTTTGCAAGGGGTTGGATTGCATGATGCAATGTCCAGTGATATTATGCATGATCAGCAACAGCAACTCAGTGGCTTACAGGCCACAGCTCTTATGTCCGGTAAGCACGCTTCTTTGAGCACTGTTTAAACATTATTCATTTTTTGCTTAAATTTTCAGATCCGGTAAAATTACTCGACTGGCTGGTGGCAAATAATTGGGTGGATGTGAGTCATTTGTTATCGAGCCTGTTAACACAACAAAAAATTGCCGCCATTAAACCAGCACTGAGTGACTGGAGTACTTTAGATATTGCTGAGAAACGTCTTCGGGCACGAACACTACTCCAACAAGAAATTCCAGACATCAGTACAAGTATCACAGCTAATGGTATTCATGATGCTGGTCCAAGAAATATGGATGTTGATATTTTATTGAACCACAATGACAGTTCGTCCAGTGAAACTGATGCAAGAATCCCGGAAAAGTCACCTGTAGACTTCTTAATGCATGATCAACCGCGTCTGGATATGTCCGATGAAACACAACTTCCTGATATCGCGCCGAGAAGGACTCATACTCCGGTCATAGCAACAACTGTGTCTTCAACAATCACAACGAGAATGACTTTCTTACATGCAATGAATTCAGTGGCAGCACGTTCCACTACTCGACGCATTTTCCCTCTCCAGAAAGGTTTCCATCTACATAATTAATTTTTTGCTCTAAACAAACGAGAAGTGTGGCCAGCATATTCATCTGCTTATGCTATTCAATTTATGATTTTTTAAATTGACTTTCGACTTTTCAATTTAGCAGTAATTTACTGAATTTGCTCCTGGTTCAATTTGAAAAATGTCTCAAATCACTAGTTCGTAACTCATTTCGATCTTGTTGGATTTGTCACATCGTTCAAATTGTTCATTTACTGACACTTTTTAAATAAAAAGCAAAAAAGCATCTAGGATTTCTGTCTTTAATTACACTTCAACAATGCGTGTCACAACACATAGTGAAGTTTTAGTGCCGCCGTACTTCAAAGTACGTGATGAAGATGCCGATACTTCAGTGATAACACCTTCTGGAAGAACGATTAAATTGCAATGCAAAGCTGGAGGACAACCCGAACCACAGGTCACTTTTGCTATTGTCATAGAAAATTTTCAAATCTTCCATTGTTATTGTGATTCGCATTGTTAAAAGAAGTGAAGTAAATTTTTAATTAGGTTATTTGGTTCAATAATAACAAAAAGGTAATTACTACCGAAGTTCGAAGGTCAGTAGGGACTGAGTTCCGTCTACGAAAGAACACGTTGGAAATAGAAGATGTTGCAGAATCAGATTCAGGTGATTATACGTGTGAGGTGAGTTATTTATCTCTTTCGAAACAGAATACAATAAAATTTTGATTTGAAGGAGTTAATGAGTTTTAAGTGGCTGTAACTGAAAGTACTCAAATAGACAGAATGTTCAGTCCATTCATAAATGACGCTGATGTTTAGTTTGTTTTCAATTTCACAATTTCGCTTTTTTGCAAGTTGCCTGTTGCCCCGTTAGATATAATTTAAGACTTTAAAAAAAAAAATCATGGTGATAAGCTAATTAAAAGAATGCTCTTTCAAAATGTTCCTGAAATAGGTAGGGAAATTTCAATTTCACGATGAAGTTCCAGAAAAGTAACTTGGTTATGGCGGCATTTTTATCAAACAGTGTTCAGAATTTTTGTGAATTTAATTAGAAAAATTTATATACACTGTCATCTTTCGTTAAAATATAGGCATTCAATTCGGCGGGTTCAGTAACGCGGACTTTCAAACTGAGGGTTGTTGATCGCATGCGGTCAAAACCGATCATTGTCCCAAATATTCTCGTAAATCAAACCGTTGATGCTAATAGTACTGTCAATTTCACTTGCAAAGTAAGTAAGGTTTTTGATTTCCTTCTCTTTTGATAGATGTTTTAATGTGGAAATAAAAATTTGTGTTTACACTGGCGACAAATTAAATCTTATGAAAAAAATCAAAAGTGTTTCGCTCATTGTACTTTTCGAATTCTGGAATGTGTCTCAGAAAATTTGCTAGTTTTTAGGTGATATCAGATCTGACACCACACATTGTTTGGATACGTATTGAAATGACTAATGACTCCATTTATTACTGGAATGAAACAGATCGTAAATACGTTTTTCGATATACTGATATGCAATCAGTGGAGGTTATTTGATCATGTTTTGTCAAAGATTAACTAATGCTTTTTATGATTTCTTCATACACTGGTTTTCCCACACTAATGTTTTGGTGAAATCATGTCTTGCTTGGTTTCGAGTAATTATTTAATTTGCTCTTCCCTTTTCTGTTTGTTCTGTACCCTTCTCATGTTTTTCCCTTCAAAATCTCTCTCAGATATGTGCCATCTGTATACCTTCAGAATGCAATTGTGACGAAAACATCGCAAGATTCATCAACACTGACAATGATGAATGTGACAGCGGCCGATCAAGGGATGTATGCATGTGTGTCAGGCAATCATCTTGGCCATGTAAGTGGCTATCACAAGTTTTCGTGTAAACTAAAAAAAAAATGTGAGACAAGAAAAATTCAATTCAGTAACGAACTAAATATTTGTTCATATTTAAATTAATTTAAGGCAATAGCAAATGCAACTTTAACTGTTAACGAATTCCATGCGATGACGCTTGCAACAGGAAATCCGGATACGAAGTGGTCTCGTTCTTCTCTTGTGACTGTTGTATTTCTTCTTATTTTACTCATTTTCACAGTGGCTATTACTTTATTTTACATATTTTGCATCCGGAAACGCTCAAAAGCACAGATAGCAGAAATGGAGCAATTCATTGGTCCAGTTAAAAAACGAGTGATTTTCCTTTTCCATTTCTTACTCTATTTTACTTTTTATTTTTTGCTGAAGACTTATGTGATATCAACTTAATAGTGAGTTAATTCTGAGAATCAGCCTGATTTGTATGGATTGCTTTTATTTTCCGCAAAAAGATGAGATAGAGTTTTCAGGTCATTGTCACAAAGCAGCCAGTTGATCCAGAAAACGATGGTTGGTCTGATATGCCATCGATTTATCAAATTCATGTTGAACCAATTGCGACATCTGGAACCAGAAGACCACGACTTTTGAGCGACCTAACTTTTTTGTCGGATTATGAAATTCCACCTGATCCTGCTTGGGAGGTCGAAAGATCCAGGTCGTAATTTGATATGTATTCTAGGAAAAATTTTTTTAACCTGAACTTCTTGATTTAAATTTTGAATTTTCATCTTAGAGATGCTTTTAAGATTGCATTTTGTGGAGATGTTGGGCGAAGGGGCATTTGGAGAAGTTTGGAAAGCAATACTAAGGATTCCAATAGCGCGAACAGCTGCAAATCAGCAAGATATGCAAGAGGAGGAGGTTACCGATACTTTGATGCTTTAAAATTCCGAATTTTGTTTAGCTGATTTACCTGAGTTTTTTATTTAAGATAGAACATGTGTTGGAAGTACTTTGAATTATAGGTAGCCGTCAAAAAATTGAAAGCATCGGCTCATGAAAAAGAATTAATTGACTTAGTCAGTGAAATGGAAACATTCAAAATAATTGGTCATCACGAAAATTTGCTCCGATTGATTGGATGTTGCACTGGTACTGGCCCGTTGTATGTTATCGTGGAGTTGTGCAAGCATGGAAATCTGAGGTGAATTGGTTTTGTTACATCACTGCTTCCATATTACAACAAACATTTGGAATTAATTTTCATTTTGAATATCAGTTACGGTGTTACAATCCAGGGATTTTCTGAGAGCTCATCGTCCTCGGGATGCAGATAATGGTTCGCAGATTCCCGAAGCTACAAATTTTGGTCCATGTGTTGGCGGTAGTAGCGATCATTACTTAGAACCACGAAAGTTGCAAAGAAAATTAACCGTCGTATCAACAAACGATCAGCCAATGCTTATCAAGCATTTGACACAACGACATCTTGTACAGTTTGCTTGGCAAGTAGCGAAAGGAATGGAGTTCATGGCCAGTCGAAAGGTTTTATTGTTCCGTTTTTCAAAACCCATTCTTCGATTAATTGAATTATTTCAGAAATTCTTCTCGTTCTATATACTTCTTAGAGAATATATATATATACTTTTTTCTAATTATGGACTGCTTATAGATAATTCATCGTGATTTGGCTGCGCGAAACGTTTTAGTTGCGGATGGTTTTGTAATGAAAATATCAGACTTCGGTCTATCTCGAGATGTCCATTACAATGATTATTATCGAAAAAAGGGAAATGGCCGATTACCGATAAAATGGATGGCATTAGAAGCGCTAGATTCTCATGTATACACAATCTACAGTGACGTGTACAATCCATTTATTCAGCTCTTTTTTAAAATAATTTTATCAGTTACCAGTTATTGATTCAATTTATAAGCAATAATCAAAAGCGATTTATATCACATATTTTTTTTCCCAGTTGGTCTTTTGGAATATTACTGTGGGAAATAATGACTCTTGGCGGTACACCTTATCCATCGATTGCAATGCAACAACTCTATTCATGCCTGAAAGAGGGATATCGAATGGAAGCACCGGATAATTGCCCTGAGGAGGTCTATGATGTTATGGTTGCCTGTTGGCAGGTATTTTTACGCATAATATATTAGCAATTTGTCGTTATTACACGTATTATATTTATGTAATGCTACTGTTGAAGTGAATCTTTCAGGAAAAACCAGAAAACCGTCCAAGCTTCGATACGTTGGTTGATTATTTCGACTGGATGCTTACTCAATCAGCTCTTGATCACGAGGTTACATAAATCATATATCCTAGAGTATAAGTCGAAATTGTTTTTTCACTTCAAATTTTCTTATAACATGTAATTCAAGCTATTTCTACAGAACTATCTGGAAGTGCAATCGATAGCAAGTGATGGAAGTGAGGAAGTCAGAACTGTTGCACCACCGCCACCTCCACCGTTACATGCAACAGAATCTAGTCCATCAAGGCACAGGAAGGCACGGCCACTGTCGGAACCTGTTATAAGACCGAGTGAAGTAAATCTTAAGAATTTACAATTTTCTTGAATTGAAATCACTTTAGAGTCATCCAAAACCTTTCCCACATATCTAGTGCGGAATGATTAAATATATTAATTTGATCAGTTGCTAATCGGTAAGTTTTTTATAGCCCGTAGTCGATCCCGACTCGGATTCTGAATTTGACAGTGATTCCCATCCTTTGTTAGCTGGCGAAAAAGCTGTCTTATACGAGAAGCAAACTCGATCCGGTGTGCATCATGCATTTATTAGAAGATATCGTGCACTTCCAGTAGCGGATACCTCGTAAGTTTTGGAATACAAAGTTTCCCATTGTTATGTTTTACCTTTAGTGCTTTCTTGCACAGTAAGTCAAAATGAATTTCTCCAAAAATTTTTTGTTTTTGAAGATTGTATACAAAGTAATTGATTCGGAAGTCTGCGCTTCAAAAATTGTTTTCATATTTCTACAAGTGACTTAATACAAAGACCGATAGATAAATGAATTCCAGGCCTTTCAATGAACTTAGCTTGAATAGCACGGCAACAGTATCGATAGATAGTGCTATCGGTTCACCTTTATGGTCAGCTGGAGCGACATCAGCTTTGTTAGATTCAGATGCTAATGAAAAGGGTGATTCGCCAATGTTCTCCAAGAAATGCCGATTAAGTAATGGGCCATGCAGTTATTCAGAAGCCAGAAGAAAAAGCGAAATCATAGGAGAAGAAAATGGCACTGAGGATGTCACTTGTAATAATGATTTACTGAATCCGCAGTATGTAAATGTTGAGGATGAACAGCTAGCTTCTGCTGAAAAGGGTAAAATATTCAATTTGCTCTCCTTGATTATTCTCCATTAGTCATATCGTTCAAGACGGAACTAACGTCAGCAGGCAAAATGAACGATGAATTTATTACGTTCTTACATTCACTTTTTAATAATTATTATTTATTGCAAATTTCACCGTCATTTAGGTAAATTACGAGGTACAAAATTTCCCTTCCCACCGCTGAGGCATACTCGTTTTTCTGACTCGACTGCTTATGAAGCCCATTCAATCCATATGGACAATATGAAGAATCCAGCTCTTGAAGGGTCTGCATCGGCATTCACTGTCGATCAAGCAAGCACGTTAGTTTCGTTGCTTGAAGATTGAAAGTTTTGCTGGAAAGTTTCGCTCATATTTTTTTAAATAATCATGTGAAAAAATAAAATGGTTGGTGTTCTTAACAGAAAGATTATGACTTCGGTAAATTTCGTTTGTTTGTCTCGTAGTAAAGTAGACAGTTTTTTGTTGCAGCTTAAAGCTAATTAAATCGTTTCTAAAGTTCCAAAATGTCCGTAATTTTTCAGTATATTGACAGAAGTGGGTAAAGAAAACCCGAATAAAACCTCGGTATCAAAGTCAAACAACAACAACCAACAACGAAGATTTTCGATCGAATCAAATTCAAGTGGACGCGGTGGATCGTCGGGAATGTCTAGTGCAGAAGGCTTGGGTGGTGTTGCCGAATTCTGTCAAAGTGAATGCAGTAGAGGAAAAACGACCCTTTATGAATTGTACTCGCAGCAACAACAACAACAACAACAACTACCAGAAAGGAAAATCCCGTTGCCCATTTTAGAAATTGGCAAATAATCCTTAGCTCAAGTCATTTCGAAAAGCGTTTAATTTAGAAATTCTTACTATTCAGGGAATGATGTTAATGACTGCACATTGTTCACCTTGTTTTTGTTGTGCAGTGTTATACCAGTTCATTTGATAGATCTGTCTCATATAGATATCACTTTTAATCACTCCAACGGAAATTTTACATCTGTGTTAGACCATTGCTCCATTTTTGTTCATCATTTCAGTGAAGTCTGACTTGTCAATTATTACTTGTTCATATGAGTTATGACTTTTTTGCTTAACTATTTTCTATATTTTAATGCTATACTATTTGTTTATTGAGAATCCGTATGTTCTTGATGCATATTTCTACCCCTTCTTTTGACTAAGTCGGTTATTGATTGATAGAAGTGGAGTAAATAATGCAAATTTTGTATTTTCTATGTTGAAGAACGGATTACTTATGGGCTTTTAATGGATGGATGCCGCCAATGAATTGGTCATTTTTGTAGTTATTAAGGACAGGAAAGAAGCTAAACTTCATTGCTGAAAAGGTAAAAATTGCCTACCGGAATTCTTAGAAGGTTGCGGAATCAGCTGTAATTTAGCCCTCTCAACTTTTCATTTTCTGTTTTTTCTTCATTTGAAATCCTTTATCTTCAATTACCATCTTTTGGATAAAATTTTTTAAGCGCTCCATTGCAAAATAAATTTCTAACAACACTCTCGGTGGTTCGGTTTTCAATTGAAAGGCGGTCAGGGACGATATAATATGTATTAATCTTGAATGGCGACGACTTTAAGATTTTGACCAACGATGTAACTGTCAAGTTGAACATCAAATCAATATTTCTCGTATTGATTGCTTTTGTCACAAATGCTGAATATTTTCGTTTGATATGTATCGCTGAAACTGATTTCCCTAAAATTTCATATACTTTTGTTCTATTTTTTGAGAATCATCACTAACAAAAAACTTAAACGACATGGATGGATATGGGCTATTCGCGATCACCTGAGCTCTCTGTTTTCAGTTTTATTAATTATACCAATAAAATTTAATTCGCAAATTAGCGTCATAACTTAAATATCTTTTCCATACTTTTTTCTCAAAAAATTGCGATAAAGCCTCTAAAGAAGTTATTAGTCTAACACACTAGGAACTTCGTCATCAAAGAAAAAAATTTTCAAATACTCAAAAACCGATGTTTTATTCCCCTTTTTCAAATCAAATCATTACAATGATAGCTTCATGTCTACTAACATGTCAAAGTTTATAAAACAGTTTAGATCGCCTGAGTTTATTTGTTTACTGCACTTATTTTTTTCACAAAAAAACCTCACTATCGTATTCCGGACAACACTTGTTTAGTGAGGAAGATCCAATCTTTTCTTGGGAGATCTCATAATTGTTCAAAAATAAAATTAGCAAATTAAGAAATAGTCATTTCAGTCGTTTTAATTATTCAATAAATTTGTATCGCACAATTGTATCCAAAATAAGGCTTCTACTACATATTTTAAATGTAAAATTATGTGCATATTTCTATAGACAACGGATAGGCAGCGATTATAATTAAATTGCTTAAAAACGGGTCAAAATGATTAATGCAGCAAGTTTGGGAACTTTCTACCATTTTCAGTCCATAAAATCTGCCACATTCAGACAATCTGACATTGCTCATCGCTGCACAAGAACGACCACTATTTGCTGCAAGCAAATCAAGGAAGCACAGTAGTGGATTTTCTGATTGAATAATTTAATGACTGCAGTCGCCGGTTCTTTAACTTTTTGTTATCATATAATTTGCTACATGAAGGTGACAAATAAGGCTACTTGCCCGATTTTCATCTTTTGGATCACTGTTATGACAAATAATACCATATTTACGTCATGTTGTCCATTAATATCAATCATCCTGAAAAAGTTCAATATTATCAATATGCTAGGTAATTAGGAAGTAGTGGCAGATAACAAATAAAATAAACTTGCTTGAATTAAATAAAAAGACCAGATTATCGTTTGCTCAACTGATTAAATGTAAAATTGTTAACCGAATTCTCCTTTAATAAGGTTGAGCAAAGGAATGAAATTTATTTGAAATCGATTTTCTTATATATAAAATTGATTTCAATTTTATATATAATGCTCATAGTTTTGAGGCGACATTGTAGGACATCCTGTGTTGTTGGAGAATAATCGGATAATGTCATTCTTCCGAAGCTATTCAAAAAGCTGCGACATTATCTCTCAATTTTCTGCAATGCTAGTTGGACATGTTTTGCAGTGGTTTCAGAAAAATGCGATAAGCAATTTGGCATTATCAAATAATTGATAATTGAAACGCCTTTCGTAAACTAATTAGATGTCGTCGCTGTGCCAAATTTGTTAAATTATTTTAATACTTCACACGATATTATAATTGGAGCACTTCTCAAATTAGAATCGATATCTTCATAATATTTCGTAAATATTTTTACCTTCTCCTGAAATTGTTGAGATTCCATAGTATATGTCCATCATAAGTTAAATAAGAGGTAATATGTATGGTTTCTTACTAAATTTATAAATTTGAACGTTCTTTAGCTAAATAACACTGGTAAAAATACAAATGCAAATGACTCGTATGACCTGTTTATGTACAATCCGATATGTTTCACATGCTCGAAGCATTTTTGCTATTGAATCAACGATACTCCATAATATTGACCGTCGATAACGGCTCTTATCCTCCTCCTCAGCAAAACCATTAAGACGCAATATCCTGTGTCAATAAATATTATTCTGATAGAGAAAAAAATCTACAAAACGAAACTTTTATAGAAAAGTTAGTTTGCTTACTTAGTATATATTCAGTCTGTATATGTTGGCTGTTGAAAATAAAAAATGCCGGGTGTTTTAATGTATTGTTTGTCTCTAAGAAAGCAGTAATTTCAATGAAATAGAAAATGCAACAAGGAATGAGTCTCATTTGTTTAAATATTATCATTTTGGCGCATTCTGATTCTTCTAAAATTTAATCAATCTTGATCCAAATTGAAGTAATTGTCAGAATTTCAAATCCATTGAACAGACGAAAGTAAAATATTATCATTCTTTCTGCCTTGTTTCAATGTGTTTTGAGAAGCCTAATAATGAACCAATAGCAAGTTACCTTGAATGACTGCTTCAAACTATTCCTGCTTAGAATTAAATTATGACTGTGAAAAAATTCGACGTGTTAACAATGAGATGAATGAAAGCTCATACAGATAACTTCTCTCCTCTTGTTTCAAAACTACCTTAATAAAAGATTTTAAACACATTATGTTCTCCAATTTTTCCTTTTGCAGTTGTTTGTCAATTTGTTTGGAAGTGGCATTTTTGGATAGCGTCTCTGTTACTGTAGTTATTGAAAGCTACCTCCTGCAATGGCAGTAGTCATTTAATGATGATTGCTTCGCACTTTGGCTATTTCTGTAAGTGAAAATCATAATATTTTTAAATTTACAAACTGTAATTGCTAATAAGGAACCAATAATGAACTAACTGAAAAGAACAATTAGTTCATCATCCTTTTCAATTTTTGTGAGAATGTGATAAGGTTAGGTTTGTAAACTAGTGCCATTTAAAGATTCATGCTTATGAGGACTCTTTTTATTCTATTAATAAGTTCTGATATATCTGCATAATTTTTATGTGAAGTGAAAAATTACAAAAGAAATTTTTATTAACAGTACTTGAAAACTCGCTCAAGTTGGTTTTGTTCCATCTTTTTTTGTTTATGCCAATTTGCATTGATAAGGTCAAAAAGAAAGACATCATGGGAAGCGTAACTTTAAATTTAAAATAAATTGAACGATTAAGCTACTTTCTTTTTTCAATTGCAATTGCAGTAAAAATTATAGCCGGTTAATAATGATTACGTTATCAGATTCATTTACAATCACGACTATTTAAAAAAAGTTTCCTTTTTCATTTTAAAATTGAAAATGGAGTTTATTGGATCTTCACTATGTATCTCAAGTTGTGTGGATAATATAAGTAAAAAAGAACTGCTGCACAATTGAGAAAGAGATACTTCATTCAGCATAGAGTTTTTGAGCACTGCTTCTTTATCATCGAGAAAGAGCAGGTAACAATAGATGCACTGACAATAAGTTTAAGTCAGACTTTTAGAAGAAAAATAAATCAAAAATAAAGTATGGAAATAATTGAGAAAAAAAAAGGGGGTTTTGTAAAAATAAAGTAATGAACTCATGAGTAAGGTGGACAAATCACATTCTGTAATGATCAGCAAATTTCCAGCAGCCCATTAATTGATTTAAAAAAAGTACTAATTAGACCAAGGAAAAATTTCGCTTTTTATTTCTAGAGTCATTTTACTTGAATTATTAGTAAATGTGATTGTACCATAACACAAATCTTATCGATAGCATGTTAGTCCTCAGTGACGAAGAGTTGTCCAACTTCCTAGCATTATCCAAGCCTCTTTAAAAAATAAATTGATTTGTGGCCTTTTAAGCTCTTCTGAAGTTTTAAAAGTGATGGAGAAATAGAACTTGCTGAGATAATGCAAAAGTGTAAAATATTTTACAACACATTTTACTTTTCATCACAGTTATTACAATCATAATTGAAAAGTCTAAAACAGTGAAAATAAATTTCAAAATTACATGAAGGAAAGAGAAAAATGTAAGACCCGTAATATAATTCCTCATATTAATACTATTGCATTTAGCTTTTACTGTCGAGAATTACTTTTCGTAAAAGATGCTTATCCGCTAGAATTCTTTCTCATCAACTGCACTGTTTTGAAGGATGATTGTCCAGTAAGGTAGTATTGAAAACAGATTTAAGAAAACTCCAAAAGTTTGCATGAAAATTGACAAGTAACAGCTTGAATCTAATGATATACATTAACTGCGGATTCCGGTGGTCATCAGAACGATTCTGAGAAAATATAATATTTTCGTGTCGTTGGCAATAATTATTTATGAAAAAATTGATAAAATAAGACTCATATGAGTAGTGTACGAAAACCGATTAACTGGTAATAGGTTGCCAACTGAAGCAAATGACAATTTATGAAATCGAAAACTTTCAAATGATCAAAACACAAATACGGCAATTATTCAACAACTAACTGGGTAAACGGCAGTACAAAAGTAGGAAATATGAAATATCTCTATCATGCTTATATCCCTCAAACAGGATCATTATCTTATTAATAAACTAAATACTCCTACAAAGACAGAAATTCAGGAACTGAATGAATTGAGAAATTTAAAAGTATTTGAAATATAACTACTTCTGAGATCACATATCTTCTAAATCTTTGTTCCAAAATTAAAATTTTAAAACTCATTAGACCAGCGCCAAAAGACGCTTATAACAAATGTCAACTCACTGGAAAAATCATTCCAGTATTCTTTATAGTCTTAAAAATAGCCTGTTTAAAAAAATTCTGCCTTCACATCCCCGGACAAAAAATAAAAAGAAAAAAAATCAGATAATATTAACAACCAAAATTGGCTTTTCAATTTTCCCCATGAACATAAGGCATACAATTTGTGGCAGACGTTTTCGATATAAAAATATAACGCTTATTATCCACTTCTCTTTCTTTTCAAAAATGTTCTTAGAAACATAAATGCTAAAAAACACAGCTGTAGGGATTAAGAAATGCGCTACTCATTTTTCAAATTTTTAGCGGTGCCAACTGCGAAATGATAGAAAACGACAGGGAGGACAGAAGGAAAGAGATGGATAATTCTTTAGGTAGTAATAGTATTTCCAAGTAACTGCAATAGTATTAGTATTAAGAGTAGAAGTTAATTATTAGCATGCAGCATTGGACAGAAGTTAACAGCAGCCACAATAATTGCTGAAGTGTAATATATATTATTCAATCGCTTCTTTTTTCCATTTTCTCCTGCATAAACTGCTAAAAATGCGATAAACGATAATGTGTTGCAGGAATAATAGTAATTTTTTGATGGTGTGTTGATCAAACAAAAGTGAAATAACCATCCGATTTCCGGCGTTTTTTGCTTCGTGTTGGATTTGAACCATCGAAAGGTGGTTTATTCCTTAAAGCAATCTTCCGTCAAATGATATTTATTTTTTGATTACGCTAAAAAGACTCTTTATTAAATAAAAAGTTAGTGCTAAAAAATTTTTGCAAAAGCTTTGAAAGATTAGAATTTCAGAATAAACACAATTTAACATTGTAACAGTCATTCCATTACAATAATTACTGAATGCAGTTTTGTTCCTAAAAAAAAAAATCTTGAAAGTTTATGTTTAAATATCGCACGCCAAAATCATGGTTTGTGAATACTCGGGAGTGAGTGATCATCCATTCTTCCCACTATCACTAATACTGTATTAATTTCATGTAAAGTGCAAGTTGTCCTGACAGTAATTATGCATCAAGTTTCTAATTTAACTTACCTGGTTTGTCCTAGTAGCCATGTTTTAAAATTTGCATCCAGTTTGCTTGGGCTTTGTGTGACACCACCTTCAAACATCTCAATAGGGCTCTTTCGCACCCTGAAAAACAAAACTTTTCTTTTTTTTCCAAATTTGAAATAAACCAGCGAAATAGCTTTCAGCTATTCATGAATAGTAAATGGCAGAAATCACCTGTCATTGAAATTGTGCCATAAGGCGACGATCAGTTCGGTGGCCATAATATCGCCAGCATGTGTACTTATCATCCTCATGCAAAAAACCCCATCATATCCAAGAAATTTGTGTACAAACTTTTTGACAGATTGCCGATCTGTTGCCAGATCAGTCGCTTTTAAATATTTCCGAATGAATTTCATGCGCTAAAATGAATCGCTTTTTGATTCACTTATTTCCAATTAAGTTGGAAAAAACTTGTTTTTCGATAAAATTATTAACGGTCTTTACTTTCCTCGATTAATACTTTTGGTCAAATAATTTGACAAGTCAAAATCACTAAGTAAATAAATACGAATGCAATTGTTTTGTATTAGTATGAAACTATTCATCGACAGTAACATTCAGATTTGTGCTCCTGTTAATCCAGTAGGAAGATGTTCTACATAGCAATAAAAGAGTCAAAAACAAAAAAACAAAATTTACTTGTCCTGGCATGAATGACATCAGCATCCAGTGACCCACAGAAAACATACTTACAATTGATACTATGAAGTACCAAAACCACAAAAATAAAAATATTTTCTCATTGAACATATTTATCATCAGTACACACTGCACAGTATGATGATGAACATTACCGAGAACACGTACCTGAATTTTTTCAATCATTTTCATTCATTAAATGAGTAAAACATCAGCAGTATTTCTTTAAAGGAAGAATTAATTCTTTCATCTGTTGTCTGGAATACCTTAATTACACATTCTTAATTTTTCCTGACAATTTTATCTGTGGAAACCTACTGCAATCAACAAAGCATACCTCGAAATCACACATAGTGACGCGGGGAAAATTACCGCTTACTTCCCATTCATGACCGTTGAGGAGATCCTTGAGTATATGGAAACCGTAAAAGATATTGTCAGTGCCGAGGAAAGTGTTTAATAAAAATATCTGTCCAACAACATTGATCAAATATAACGTTTTGATAAATACGTACAGACAAGTCACATAGGAACCCCACCTCTTGCTGACACACATTCCAGACACATCTGTTACCTGAAATATTGTAATACTGAGCAGCCATTTCCTTCCCTGATTTATTGATGTACTCGAATATCAACTATAGATTGGTCGCATTAATTAAATTTTCATTTTAGAACTCTCATTTATTGCAACTGCCAAGTGCCCAAATAACCAATTTAAAACCTTTACCTCCCTTTGTATTTCCAAGGCATCTTCCATGTGCCCAGCAATAGTTTGCACTGTAGCTGCTCTTGCATCTGCATCCATCATCCTTGCATCACAAGCCATTTGAGTTAGGCTTTGCACATTAATCCCTGAATTCTGTTATTAAATTTCAAAGCCACAAAGTAACGATGAAGTCGTACAACAGGTATCCTATTGTCATTCGGTAGGAACTAATCGATATAAGTCGCTCTAAATTTATCATCTTCAGCAAAAACGCTTTCTGTATTTGAATATATTGTATTTTGTCAGTGCTTGTTAGAATGAAGCACTGCTTAGGGAAATCCCAGAGCATGCAATTAACGCTTTCTCGATATTCGCACAGTGATGCTTAACAAAAAAGGCTTCCCAGAAATTCACAGACTGCCCTATTTTCAAGTACATTTAAAGTAATGATTTTAATTGAATCGTAAATCCCAATTGATGGAAAAATAAAAGTAACTTAAGCGAAGATAGAATGATAGGAAAAAAAATATACGGAAGAGATATTTGGGATAGTGGAATATGAAACACATGAGGCACGTGTCAAGTCAAAAATAGCTCAAGATTTTTTTTTTCAAATTTCGCATCCTTGCCAAGTCATTTAGCAGCAGTTAGCAAAGGATATTCACTTCCATCCAGGTCAGTGAAACAGCAGATGACTGTTTGCATAAGATTAAAATAATTATTCAATCTTCCTATTTCAGTAATCAGAAGCTGGGACTCACCTGAGTGCCAATGTAACAGACCTCTCCACATAATACATGGAATGTAGAACATTAACGCTTCAAGAGCGAGTACAAATGGTACCCATTGATAGTAGCTAATTTGACGAGCCCTGAAATTATCCTCTGAACACTGATAAGATTGTAATATCATCAATATAGATGGAAGAGAAATATAAAAGCCATTTTAAGCATGTTCCTTCATGTGGATCTGAGAAGAAAAATACCTCCTATCGCCATATTCTAGCGGAAAAGCACTTGTTAAAGGCAAATAGTATGTATTTTCCACCCAACAATAGTTTTCTGTATATTGTTCCCACGCATCCGTAAACTGTGCTGGCACCCAACATTGGATTGGATACCCTGAAATTTGAAATATATTTTAATAAATTTGCGTTTAAACTAAAATAGGGAAATTGAATGTGAGTGTTGAAACCTCTACCGCTTTCTTAATTATAGTATTTGTTTTAAAAGAGATTTATGATTTTCGAATCTTGTCCACTCTCTTTGCAGTTCATAATGTTCTCGGAAAATAGAAGAGGATAGCAAAGAGGGAAAAGAAATTCAAAAATTGTAATGTGTGAGAGAAGTCAATTTAGTTGATTGATGCTTTAAAAATAAAATTTGTGTTATAAAATTTTAAGCAAAAACCTTCCTTTGCTTCGCATTCTTCGCACCTGTCTATTTTCCTGACAACTTGGTCTTGCTGCCGCCCAACAGCAAATAAGAATCATTAATTCAATTGAGATTTTAGTCTCTTGATTCATCTTGTCTAACATTTCTAAGCTACAGAAAACAATTGAATCTTACTATCGTGAGCATCTTTTAATAAGTAATCAATAACATGTCATTGTAATAATTTTATTTTGACATTATCTGAAAGTCTTTCTTCCTGCTAAAAATTGAAAAATAATATTTCGAATAGACATTTCTTTCGGCACAAGACTAAATGATTAAAAAATAGGAATGTCGTTCTGCACTTTTATGGTACAATGAAAGAGATGTGAGATTTTTTATATTCGAAAGGCTTTCGAAATTTCAGTCTTTTTTTTCAGATAAATAGACTCCGAATAATGAGTAACAAGTATCTTAATAGAAATGCATAACTTGCTAGTCAGTAGAAAAGAGGAACTTACCAACGTATTGTTTTGCGGAAACAATGATTGCGAATGCAAAAATAATGGCAGAGGTATAGTGGTAATTGAGCTTATCAACAAAATCATCATCAACTCGCGGATGGAGCCCTTTGAAGATGGCAGCCAGGTAATAGAGCAGCATCCCACTGCCACTACTGGCCAGTTCTTGAATTCATTTTATATTGAAAAATTTCTCTAACGTTAAGTAATCAAAACAATTTGTTTAAATTTATGAATTTGGAATTTTATTCTCTTATAAAGACATCAAATCAGTATGACTGCACTCAACAAACGTTTAAAAGACAGTGGAGTTTTTAGCAATAGCGATGCTTGTTAAACGTTGTGCTTGCAATTAACCAAAAAAATATTTTTATTATTCTTAAATAAACGTAAATCAGAAAATGATAACCTCCACTTAAATTTCACGTAATATTGATGCTAGTTAACATGAAATGGCAGTAACACCAACATCAGATGTTTCCGCTCAGATCCAGAGCAGCCCCCCATTTAAGGGTTGTTTTAACTTGTCAGAGTGATGAGCTAGTTACCACGCACGCCGCGACCGTTCTTCTATAAGCATTTCGAAATTCACAATAATTTGAAAATAATACAGGATAAACATTAGTACGTTTATAGTTTTAGGCAAGTGCAAAGAATTAAGATCAATAATCTTTGCTGAAAGATTTGGACAAGTACGAAAAAACAATCTGACTGCCGATAGCTGAGATAGTCCAAATAAGTGGCAAATTTGTCGGGTTACTGAATTTGAGTAACGGTGTACGATTGTGCCCAATTGTGCAATGGTATTGTTGTAATTTGCATTAAAAGTTGTGCAAAAGATATAGTTAGGTTAGCAATAAATTATAAAAAAATACCTCATACTTTTCTTTAGGTCATTTTGCAAAAAAAAAAATGAAGTATTTTATACATAAGTTGTAAAGAGAAAAGAAACGAAATCTAAACTTATTAATGATTTCTGTAAATATGACAACGTTTATCAACTTAGAGATGAAATCAGTGCCATTTTGAAAAAACTGAATATTCACAGAACATATAATAATGTTTGAATATAATCAGTAGGATATGAACTACTGTGTTCATCAAAAAACGTATCCTTGACTACTGCTTGATAAGTGAAGAATGTGTAAACACAAATAAAGCACGGAAAGTTTAGTTGGATTTAAAGGGAAGATTTCAGTACGTTGTACTCTTAGCATAAATAATAAAGACAGATCCATGCATATTTGCTCCTTGTAGTAACCATCAAATCAAACTATTTTTCAATCATTTTTCGGCTTTCTAAAGAATCTTTATGAGAACCGAAGATTAAATTTACAGCAAAAAATGCTCAACTTGAAAAATGAGGAAAAATCAGAGAAACTGTGTAACAAAAAGTACCAATCGATGGCTGCTAAAGGTGCGTTTTCGTTCTGTTTTACTGGAAAAAAAAAAGAAAAAGGAGCTACGAAAGAATGAGAGAAGCCATTTATTAAAAAAGCTCTGTCACAAAAGAGGGTTGTGATGTTATTGAATATTTTACTTCCGTGAGATAAACAGAAAAATATACAGCATATTTTCCATTCGTATAGCTCGAAAAGGTTCTCTTATGATTAAAATGACTTAGACAAAAATCTTGAAAGAAAACTACCATTTAGATACCATCGTTGCCTTCTAAACTAATTCCAAAACATGCTACTTCAAAAGTTGTTTTAAATTGAAGATTTTTTTAACTGTAACAGTAACCTAAGGATTTTTCAATTTTTTAATATCTAAACTTCGACGAAAAAATGAAATCAATGAAATGGAATATGTAGTCAGTTCTTTCAAATTATAATCTAAAAAATAATCTAGGAATATCATAGTTCCAATACAAAAACATTTATCACACAATGATAATGAATCGGTATTATAAAAGTTTCCGTCAACAAACAACTTAGCAAGTAATATTTAAATCGTTATAATCGATTTTGGCTGTTTATCTGGCACTCCTTCCTTGCATTCAGAAGGATGTAAGAAGGTGTGAATAAAAGCTTTCCAAAATGTTCATACATAAAATCTTCCTCTATTTAAAAAAGAATGTGCATTATTTCATTTATGAGGTAAGCAGAGACAGCAGGAAGATGAGACTTATCTTAAGTTACAAAATGCGTTCAAAACTGTAAGAGGCTGTAAGCGCGTACAGTTCTATTATTACAGTCATTATTATCATTTTTCTATGAAAATGAAAAATTAGAATAACTCCGACGAACTTTTCGAAAGCAATTTTATTATTAAAAACTTGTAGTGTGACTGTTGATACAATAGGACATTAACAGCAAGGTTAACAGCACACAATAACAAATTATCAACTCAAAAAAACTGAAATGCAAGTGATGTATACGAAGTGATTAAAGATTAATAACCCAAAAAGTTTCAACAATTAATGGACATTGTAGTGGAAGGAATAAAGTTGTAACGAATTTGCTTTAATTTCTTAGCATAGTCGTTTCTATAATGATGGTCCATATTCGAAAATGCTTTATGAATAGAGAATTCAATTTTGATATAATTAAAAATAAAATTTCAATAAAATACAATATTATAATTAGTAAAAGTATTAAAGATATATCAGAGAGGAGATAATTGGGATTGTTTTCTTTGGAAGAGAAATAAATAATTGGGATATCTTTTTTCGGAAATTAATAAATTACTGAAAAATTCTGGAGAAAAGTAATTCAGTCCATTCCAGTCATCTTAATTAGGAAAACTGTTTCCTTTTACAGTGAGATAACAAGAGATAGAAAGCACTGCTGGAAGAGTAGAGAAAACAAATTGGCTTGCCAGCGCCAACTGTGCTTTTCCTGAAAATTCGAGGGGTATAATAATTGTAGTTGTGGTTGCAGCGGTTGTACTCAATCGAAGTTTTAGAAGGAAACTGTGAAGAGGTTGTTAAAAGAAGTTCAGTAAGCGAATATGATGAAAACACAAAAAAGAAAGATTAATGATTGGGATTGAGGATAGGACAGGAGAGGGACACGAAGTTGCTGAAGTGAAGTTTAAGATGTATGTGCATGGGTTTTTTATTGATGATAAAGAACAAGGATGTGGTAGGATGATGACGATGATGATGATGTACTTTTGCTTCGGGTAATGACTTCAGGAAGAAAGGGTGGATGATATGTTCGCATTTGGAAAAAGTAATCTTGATAGCAGTACTTCTTCAAGTTCGCATCTATAAGGACAACGGGAGCATAGGAGTGGACAGTGGTTGAAAACATAGTAAACGCCGTTAAACGAACACAGATTAAGAGTTAAGTTCTTTCTAAGTTGTTTTCCCCTACCTCCTTGTCTGCTCCACCCATCCTTTCTCGCGTCCAGACGAACATTGATGATCAGACTGGGCTCAATTTATTGGGCCTAAACACTATAGAGGAGCTGCACAACGCAACCGCAACCGGTCCTACACGGAGTTGGTCCCTTCATTGGGCTCGTAAATACCCGAAGAATGCAACAGTGAGTGAACAGCAACGCAACGTCCCTCCCCAACATTCTTGTCCACTTTCCTTTACTTATTTCACCTCTTTCTCACCCAGTCTTGAAATTGTTTTCCCGTATTGTCTTTACTCCCCTCACCCTACCAAGTCCACATCACATCGTCATCTTCACCTTAAGCATTTCTTCCATAAGTACTAATTCCTGTTCATTTCGTACAACTATTTCAACTTCAATCACAAGCATAGATATGTATATGAATTCAGATTCTCTTGTTGATTTTTGGAACTTCTTCTTTATCATAAAAGCTACGCTAGTAATATTTATTTTAATTGCTATTAGTGTTAATGATAGTACTAAATGCGCGTTTTTAATATACGGTGACATTGCGTCAATAACAACAAATATTTGGACAACGTTCTTCATCATTGCAAATAGACAAACTAAACTAAAACTAATGTGGATGTGCATGTGTCATCACATCATCCCAATGAATGCAACAGATTGCGAACAATATATTAAATTAAGTCTCGTGTTAAATAATTGACATTGAATAAATTGCAAAAACATAATGAAAATGAAATGAAACATAGCTGAAGGGAGAAAAAAGTACAAAAGTAATGAGACGACTGATTGAACATAGTGAATTGATCTTATATTCATTTTAAAAAAATTTTATTTAATGAAACAAAAACACTAAGAATGACATTCAATTAGAGTAGAAAATTTCACGAATACGAGTGACTAAAAGCTTTATCTTGCCTATTTTCCATGCCGATACAGTAATCTTTGGTGATTGTCTGCATCTATAAAAAGTCCCAAGATTTTCAAACATTTAGAAAAAATTTGAAAGAATTGAAGTATTGGAAAAAAAATCTTTTTTTATGCGCGCTATTATACGCTCTAGACTAGTGAACCAGGCAAAACTTCTGGTCGTAAGGGTAATCGAAGGTTAAGCTTCCAAAAATAAATATTGAAAACTTAGCAAAAAGCAAATAAATTTGTTTAGTACTCACAATACTTCATCAGGAAAACATTGAAATGGTTTCGAAATGCATTTAGCTGGCAGATTTATCAGTAAGTTTAAGGGAATTCCTATTAGCTCAGTTATTATTCTGTTGACATTTTAAGCCAGTTCTAGACTCCCTTCTTACTTGATGATGCGTTGAAAACTTGCTGCTGTAGATTCCTTTTATTCTCAACACTCAAAACAGCTGATATTGAACGTTTATGGTGTTGAAATTCATTAACGAAGTTCTGCTAATATTTTTACGAAATTTTGCTAATATTTTAGCCTTAACAGCTATGGTGAAACTATAAAATAAGTCAGCTGAGGAAAACCAAATCCTCAGCTTCATTATTTACTTCGTTAGCTTATAATCAAGGCAGGAAAACAAAATGATCTAAACCGTTTTTTAGCGCACTTGTTTTATTTATTATCTGAGTGATGCATCATTAATTAGATTAGGGTAGCATTACTAAACTTTGGTGCTTTAATGCTAGATTAAGAAGATCATAATAGTCAAAACCAAATCAAAGTGATTTTTTTCATTGTAATAAAAGATAGCAATAAAGGAAATTCATAATATTAACAAGCATTTTGGCTTAAAAGTGTGAAATAGTAATTCCAGAAGATCTACAAATCCTAAAAGAATCCTGAATTAAGAAGTCTAGTGACTAGACGATGAAAATTGACAATAATCAATTGGAAATAACAATCGACTTATTATAACACACCTTCTTATGGTTGATTGAGATTGAATTAAACTACTAAGGTAAGAAAAGCTCGATAATAAATGCTTTATACCAAAAACCGGAATCACGCAATGACAATTAATCACTAATCGCAAGTGACACACAATGAAAAGCGAAGTGAATGAAAACTGACGGCGGCAGCTCAATGGTTCGACAAGAAGAAGCACTTTTGAAAATGCAATTTCCTCACGAACCTAATAAAACAGCTTCTATTATTATTGGAGTTCAATATAACTGTCGTATCGTATTAAAAAATCCTTGGTTGAAGACCAATAAAGAAAAAATAACTTTTATGCAGACATGATGATAATATTATCCAGGCTATGGTGATAAAAAAATCGAAACAACAATTATTACTTGAGGAAATATTTGAAGGAAATAAACAGCATGATTTAGTCATAATTTAAACTGCTTAATATCAAAAAAAATATGCACAATGTGGTTATATATATAAACTGTAATTCATGCAGCTTTTTCAATGTATGTTCGAATAAAAGCTTGCATCTACAATCTTTAGTTTTTATTAAGCGAGAGATAGATAACAATTTTCTTTCATGGCAGGCAAAACAATGAGAAAAAACCGAAAACTTTCTTTGAAAAATTAAAAAAAATAAATTCAATCGCAAATGGAAACGAAGTGGTGAAATATGTGAAAAAAACAAGAAGTCGAACTACAAGATTTACATTTGACAAGAAGTATGAATTTTTGGTTATAATTTTTGTCCTGTACTTTTTGAATTCAACTTATTCGTTACCCATTTAAAACACAGTAATGTTTTTCTAGATTACAGGATTTGGGAAAAGGAAGATAAATGTGGATTGACCTGGATAATATCAGCCAGGTAATGAGACAATAAACAATCCTAAACAATTAATTTTTGTGCTTTAAATCATTATCTGGATGATTTTAATTTTTTAACGATGAATATTTTTTGTTGGAATTTCTTTTTAATCGTCAAACCTGTATAATCTGTATAACTGTATGATTTTACTTTTCTCTTGCCATTCCGTGTGACATACTTTAACCGTACAACTCGAATTATGTGCCGCACCGATAAAAGTACACTAGTCCTTTCGGAAAAAAACTAACTAAAAAACTGAAAAAAAGGATGTTGTAACTGATAATCTACGATGTTGTAACTGATAATCAAAATTGAATCGAGATTCAACTTCACTGCATCATTGCATGTATTTTTGCTACTCAAAACTGATTACTGGAGAAGAAATCATACGCTTGTAACAATTGAAGAAATTTCTACATGAACAATGCATTGTTTCATGAAGTACTGTTTTATGTCAATTAAAAAGATGAAGTAATAAAAATAATAAAAGTGTTAATTGCAAATTTTCATAAATAATACATAGAGAAATAGTTGGAAAAGAAAAGTTTAAAAATTGATTTGATATAGAATAGAATGGAGTAAGGATCGATTAAGAATAAAGGCCTTTTTGAGCATTGCACACAATTCACTAGATATGACTTTACACTAGGAAATGAAATTTTAGCTAGGAAAAGTTTGCATTGCATTCAGTGTACGAAGCAAATGCAGCACCTTTGTTTTCCTCCTTAACTAGCTAGCTAGCCAGTTATCTACTATTTCTGCTACACTATATTACTAAATGCTCGCTCTTACTTAGTAACCAGAATATGTAACTTGATTACCGTTGAAGCTCGTACTTTTCTCGCTTTTTCAGATGCCTTCTAATGTTTTGTAATTGCAATTACTACTACTACTACTAATACTACTACTACTACTCTACTACTACTACTACTACTACTACTACTACTACTACTACTACTACTACTACTAATACTATAACTACCACTACTACCACTATTACTACTAATACTACTACTGCTACTACCACTCTGTATAGCACGCCATATTCATAGCAGTTGAACTAAACCGCATTTCCTATTGGTGTCCTTAATTTAGTAATTTTTCAAATATCTAATCATTTACACTATACCACACTTTCTTTTAGCTCGCTATCATGTTGTATTGATCTTAGTTTCAAATTTGAGAAGGCGCAGCTTCCAATCAAAAACTGGATATATCCAGAAGCATACTTTTCCAGTGTGCCAGTATCATCATCACGGACAAAATATTCATCATTATCACCATGGCGATGTTCATTACTATTTTAAAACAGCATAGTTATTAAATGTAATTTAGAATATTATATCCGATAAGTATTTAGCGTCAGTGACAGTGGGATTAAAATATTCCTGCATATAACAATTAATATCACACCAGAAAGGAACTTCCAATTTTAGCTTTCAACAATATGAGGACTAGAGATAAAAAAAGTTCCAATAATCCTCATCTCACTCCATAGAAATTAAAAATTATAGAGCTGTTCTTGGATCGGGCAAATATTTAGTTTAGAATAGAAAACACTGCGATTCTGCTTCTTTTGCTTCACTAAAGAGGTTCATCCTTTTCATACTAAGAGCATAGCTAGTTCCCGTAGAAATCAAAATATCTGTTATTGTCATTTATTATGCTTCTTTCCTGCATTATTCAGAAAAATCAGTGCATGAGTTTGAAACTGGAGAATCTTGTGTAAAATAAAACAAGCACAGTCTTTTCAAAAAAATTTTATTGTATGACCCGACTCAGTATTATGAAGCAAATACTTCATTTCATTGCTTATTTACATTTTATGGTAGCCTCTTTGTCAACTGGAAGCATCTGTAAGAACGAAAGTGATTGTTCTTACAGATGTTGATCGATTTTAAAAGCAATCGCAAGAACCCATCTTTAAAAAAATATGAAAATGAAATATGAAAACGTTTTCGGAATAAGAAATATCTATGAGCGTTTTCATCTGCTTTTTCTCATTTTTTTCCATGATTTTTGCAAGGATGATCATTAGAAAATGAATGAAAAAAAAAAATTTGTAGCAAGTTGAAAAAAAAATCGATAGAAATTTATATTACATTTTGATCGATTTAATGAAATAACCAGTAATTCAAAATATGATTTATTTAGGCGGAACCAAGAGTTAAAAATGAGTTTGATAGCATTCTTTGAGATTATGGTAAGTCTGTTGACAACTCCAATATACACACGTTTTGAAATAATTAATTCAGAAAAAATAAACAGTAAAAAAAATGCTACTATTAAGATTTGGTATTTCATATTATCACCAATGAATTTCTTATACTACAAGAAAAACGAAAACTTTTTGCACCCTGTTTTCTAAAGACCGGCCTTCTGGCCAGTGCATTAAAACAAATAGTTGCTTCATCAAAATGATATTTCATTTTGAAAATTTACATAAGTGCAGGAATTGAAGGATGGGAAGAGGAAAAAGTGGATGCTATGTTCTATTTGATTAGGAAGAGGCATTCGCTATTTCGAATAGTCCTCAAGGTGACGATATCATGAGGAAAGGCTCCGTTATAGCCACTCAATCATTCCTAATTTAAGGCTTTTACTATTTAAACACAAGCAAGAGAAATGAGTAAATTGATGAAAGTGAGATTGGAAACAAGCCACTACGAATCTGTTTACAACAAGACCGATTAAAGCATTGTTAATATTTCAATGTGTTCCCTCACCATTCTCATTCATAATTCCCACAAGAACAAACCGTTAAAACTTGCATATAATTAAGTAAGAAAGTTAAGTGAGAGATGGAAACATGAAATGATTTCAAATTGAACGAGCTATTTTCCTGATCAGATTCACAGGTTTAAATTATTTGATTAGTACCAACAAAATGCTGACATTAATAAATTGAAATTAGTGCCGATATAATTTTTTCTTGTTTGCCCATAAGTAATACAAGTGAGTTGAGAAATGATCAACCATGTAAAACAGGCACTTTTTGAAAAGTGCTAATTGTGAGGCATAGTGACAAAGCAAGTCGCAAGTCGCAAGTCGTAAATCGTCTGCATACATATATACAATCCATTTTGCTTCAAATAGAAGAAAAACGAGCTAAAAAGTGGAAATACGAATAAAAGATTTAAATCCTGCATTAGATCTGCACTATTCACAAATTTTATCTTCATGTATTTGTTGTAACAAATACTGCATGAAAGGTTTAAACAAGTGTCGCAATTCTTGGAAAGATCATTACACGAAATGAATCATCACAAGTGACAATGACAGTGATAAGTAGGAACGTACAAATTGTGGCGATATTGACAGTATGATCACAATATCTCATAAGAATCAAATGCAGGCAAAAAATGTCTATGATGAAGCAATCAAATATATGTTAAAGTTATATACATAGCAAAATAAAAAGGGAAATGAGAATTTTTGTAATGAAATTTCAGAGGCACATGCATGCTGGAATAACAATAGAGAGTAAAAATAATAGTGCAGTGCACTGTTTGGATAACTAGCAAAGATTTCAAGATTTTGTCGAACTTAAGAAAGCCATCATGCATAATTACCATGACAACCTCACAAAAAGACTTTCTTTGTTGAACACTAAACTTCGACACTTTTATTTACCTTCCCTTTATTTGTAATATTAATTTGTAAATCAATTAAAAGTCTTACTTTTGCCAAATTTGCAGCAGTAAATTGTCTGAAGCAAATTTGTTCCCACTACGCAGCTCTAACCATTGTTTTGCATTACTTTAACGTTCTAATTGCTCTCGAGAAATAGTCTCATCATAAGTGATGTTTAAACACTTCTTGTCATTGTTTTTTTTTAACCACAATTTTTGTACATTCATTTTTTTTAAATTTATTTCATAACTTATTTTATTAGTTTGTCATGTTATTTTATCCGTTTATTACAATGATGCTGTGTGTTCTGAAAAGCTTTCTGAAATTGTTAGAATGAGCTTGATTGCCGCTTCATAAACCATATTTTTTATTTTTTCTCCAGTTGAGAATTTCAAAATGAGTCTTTCAAGCAGCACTATTAAGTTGTCATAATCCAGGAATACCGTTAAGATAAAAGTTTGCACTATCATAATATGAAGATATAGTATGAAGATGGTGAGGCTGTTTGTATCGCTGAGTCAAAAATGTATTCTCTAAACTTGGATAAGGTAAGGAACTTAGTTAAAATGCTTTCAACTATTAACAAGTTAAACTTATGTTCCAAATAGGTAATAACAAAATTTTATCACTCTGTATGAAGTGCAAGAAGTTCAAATTCATTGTGACATGCATTTCTCTAATGTGTGATGGAAGCTGTTATGCAGTGTGAGAAATATCTCATGTTACAGATGTTGTTAATAAAATCGGTTAAGACGAAGAAATATCTCATATAACGATGAGTTGACAAATTCTAAAAATACAAAATAACTTAGGATAGAGATATTTTCATTATCATCACTTCATGAAAAAGATATTATGAAAATATTGATGAGATCGTGTATTTCAAGATTCTGCAAAGGAAAAAAACAAACACATGTTGCAATATTACAGAGGTAATGAAGGTTGTAGGAGCGATGACTATCATCGTTATTCATATATTATTCTACATAGACCTTGCAATGAAGAAAAGATATGTTGCGGTTGCGAGATGTGTTGTGGTCAGTCAACAGCAAAAACAACAAAGTGAATTTTCTGGAGATGAAATCAATGAAGAAACTGATGAAATGATAACGAATGGTACAGAAAAGCAAACCACTTTTTTTTTTTGACTAAAATTAACATTTTTAAACACTCTTACCAGAAATAGAAGATAATTTACTGCAGAGACAATCCTTCAATTCCAACACACTTGCGGAATAGCATTCATTATTGATTACAGAAGCTTTCTGCTCAGCCCGAAATTAACTCTCGATTTCGAGTATTTTTATTATCAACTGATCATTATCGTATTTTTCTTATTAGATAAACGGAAATTAGTTAACAATTGAGGTGTATGCCAGCATTATGATTTATAAGAGATTTGAGCTTTTGTCATTAAAAAAAAATAATTCAAGAAAGTAGCAGTGTAGTGCTTTGACCTGGACGGGAAATTTGAAGTTCAAGCGTTTCCGATTCTATTTTGCAAAACGTTCCACATTTTTGATTTATAAATAGCAAATGTAGCAAAAATGCGTAAGTGTGAAAACGACAGATCTTATGTTTTCAAGCGTTACTCTTTTCTAAAAAAGATGATATTTTTACTAACCACATTTAATGACATTAAGGATATCATTTTTTTTTAAAGCTTTTCAATGCATTTAAATGCATTGAAGTGGAATTCATAGTAATACCTATATGTTCATTGAGTAGAAGTTAATTATATGTGAATGTACGTGACAGGAATAAGGATCTATGAAAAAAATGAGATTTATAGTTCGCTTCAATCGTTTTAATTGCATTGAAAAAGCTGTCCATAACAGATTTCTACATATGTTATGAATAAACAGACAACTTAAAAGTTGTTCGTTTAATTGAAATAAGCGCTATTTAATTTCTAAAAAGCATGCTACCGTGAAAAAATTAGTTCTAGAATATAAAAATAATAAAATTTGTAAGCTAATTGTCCAATCTACCCTCTTTTGATTTAGTTTGCATCTATAACTGACAGATTAAATAAATGAGGCGATTTCATAATTAATATATTATCAATCTGTTCAAATATGCGATAAGCAAAATCACTTTATTATTCCACGTTTAATATTAACGTAACTCTCACTTTAATTTTATTATTTCCCTGTTTTCAATTAAATTTGGATTCATTATTCTTTTCCTCGAAATAAAATCGGCATTTTTCAGGAAGTATGATTTTGACAACAACTACAATGCCATGCGATCATGGTTATTTACGTCATCAGTACGAAGACTACTACCAAATAATAGCCAGTAAATTAAAATATTTTTCAATAAATTGTAAAATAAGTAATCGATATTTTGAATTGATTAAAAGCAGTTAATTGATTTGATATCATATCTCAATCATTTTAGTCCGTACATCATTATTTTGGCATGTATTATATCAGAAGAAACTAATTCCATGCTTAAATGATTGTTTTTTTCTCATAACCAATCATAATCGTTAAGTAAACTATTTAATGCGACATTATCAAAAATTAATTTCTAATAAAGAATACTGTAATTATATTTTTTTGCTTATTATAGCATTAAATGCGGAAGATAAGGAAGTAATGAAAAGCATTGCTGATGGACAAAAGCAATGGCGGAAAGTTATCATTGAAGCGATGAATGTGCAACAGGCGAAACACTATAAACAATCGCTTAACTTACATTATAGACCAGTCTTCGAGGATAATGATAATCGAAGTGTTAATGTTCAGGTATACCATTCTTTAGAATAGGCAAAATATGGTATAAAGTTTAAATGATGAAATAAAAACGATAATAGATTAATATAATCGACTGATCGATTCATTGTATTTGAATTTCATAGCATAAATACGATATCACCTTAATTTTATTAAATATTTATAGGTGAATTAAATAATTAAGGCATGCATTCTAGCATGAAAAAGCAAAATAATTATGCATAACTATAGTAACATTATAAGCCTAAAAGAAGCAGTTATTTTGCTTCTTAGCTAATTGTTTAGATGTATGTATGTGTATGTATGTGTGTATGTGTGTGTGTGTGTGTGTGTATGTGTGTGTATACATCTATAACTTATGTGTGTGTATATATGTATATGCGCATGTATGTATATATTTTATGTATGTGCATATACTCAGTTCAAATAGCGTCATGAAAAATAAGCAAATAATTATTTGAATGAAAATCAATGAAAGGCTAGCTAAGGCATAATAGCTCCAAGGAAGAAGTTAAGCATTAACCTGCTTGATGAATTTCAATAGCTAATAATGTAATTATCTTTTAAAAAGTTGTTTATGACTAAAATTTATTTAGAAATTGCTACGAATGAAATACGATAATGAGATAGAATAATGATTATGATAATGCTAGAATGATAAATATGTTAATAAATTCTACGATGTTCCTTCGTTGTTGCGATACTTCAAGATTTCATTTCATATATCAAAGAAAGTAATTTAAATGAAGCACAAAATATTTTAAACATAATAAACAAGATGAAATAATATTATCATAAGTGAAGAGATCATTATGGGTTGTGTGTGACAAAGTTAAGAAGGGGTGGTTCTTTAATGGAAAGATTAGCATGTATTTGTCTTGTTTTCGAATTATTCAATTTGTAACAGCTTATTGGGAATGCTTTTTTCGAAATACATCAGGCAAACGGAAACGTATGAGAAGGATGAATGCATAAAAGCAGCATATTGGCCATTTGTAGAATATATTCAAACTGTTTCTGCTTAGTTTAATTTCCACTAATTTACATATTTTTGACCAATGGAAAAAAAGTAGAACTGTAAACTTCAAAATTGTTGTTTGTCCAGAAAATGAATTGGATTTCTTGAAGCATTTTTAGCCGATAACTAAAAAAATTTAGCAGAGAAACTCCATTTGAAACTAAACAGTGCGATTTTCACAACTTGTTATTATTTTACTCATAATTCCCCAAAAGAAAAATTAAAAAAAAAGTTAGATTCTTTAGTTTAATATTTTAGTATAACTAGTTATTAATAAGCTAATTTAAAAGTTCTTTAATATGATAGGTTGAAAAAGTCTGTAAGATTCAAATTTTTGTTTTTATCAAAAAAGAATTATTTTAAATTTGAAATTTTTAACTTTTATCAAAAAATCCTTTATGTATTTTTATTATTTTTAACTTTTGTATTTTCTGTCTTTAAATATGTTCATCTAATATATTACTAGGTATCGAATTCCTTTTTTTCTTTACTTGTTTATTATGTTTTTTTTTTTTTTTCGAATCCATATCATTTTTTTATTTTATCTATTTTGATACTATTTCTGGAGGTGATGTATAAGCACGATATTCCGATTCTTTCTGATGAGAACAGTGAATATCATGAAAAATGCTTTTAATCGAAATTATTTACTAGTCTATCTAATAAAAGTATATCAGATTTATATATCGAATTATAATAATCATATCAAAATTACACATCAAATGTAGCTAATGATAACAGCAAGCAGATCAATTTTCCTGTTTTCCAACACTCATCAGTATGCGAGTTCATAAGGAATCAATTAGATAAAGTTGCAGTACAGCTTTATCAGTTAACAATTCAAATAATATTGTGATACTTAAAACTTTCAGATACTTAAAACAAAATGCTCAACTCGAACTTGTACGCAGACATTTGTTGTGCTTTACAATGATGAGCCTATTCCCGCAGAGGTTAAACTTTTATTTACTTTAATATCATTGGTATCAGATATATACAAATGATTTACTTAGCATTTCTTCGAAATTAACTGAAAAGAGAGAGGGATATATGAAAGGACATGTGAGAGGATTTGATTACATATTCAAAAAACACTTTTGTTAAGAATTTTAAAAAATTGTGTGCTATTTGCATTAAGCTTTTTATTGCTTTTAAAGAGATACTACAAGTATGGAAATATTTTTCCCTTTTTCGAATGTGCACTTTCCTATCGATAATCCTAAAAGAAATAACAATACTACATCCTTGATTATAACTTTGGACTTTAATACTCATATAAGTGCTTTTAGGCTTATCCTTCAAGTAATCGCATTCTCATTTATAGATTGTCGTGTCAGATTTATCGCTTCTATCTCTTTCTCGGATGTCAGCGCGATTAGGATTTCCTGTTGAATCGCTTACAAGTACAAGTTGCAGTCTTTTTTTTTTATCATAAATCATTTCTTTTCCTGATTCATTAGTCTGTTTTCGTGTCATTGGATTCTTTTCTCAATTACTGTTGCTTTTATAAGGTAACTTCTTCATAACCTATCTTTCTACAAATGTATATATTTATTGATACAAAGATTTATCCCAGCTCAAAAGATCATCATTCCATGAGTGCTTTTTCCTTCATTTTCCAAAATTCGACGACAAATTTCTCTTATCAAAAATAACATGAAATTTCATTCACATCAGTACATAGATTTGTTTACTGGTAATGCATTCGTTTATTTTCAGCATTACTACCAACTAGTAATGGGAAATCACATTGGTGGATCATTGGTGAGTGTAAAAGATTCATTTTTTAAGAGTTTAGCTAAGAAAATCAACAGCTAGAACAGCAAATATTTTGCAAGATCAGTTTGTTGTAATTCTTGTGATAAGAAAGTATTTTTATTAAAAATATACTTTGATGAAAATAATGGCAAAATTTTTTTTCTGTGAAAATTCTCCAAGCTGAAGAGCGGCGAAGCTGAAGAGTTAATAAAACATTTTGTTGGATGAGTTACAAATGATTTCACCTCGAAAAGCTAAACTTTAGTGGTGCTAATGCTGAAAGTAACGAAAGAAAGTGATTTTCAACTGATAAATGACTAATAGAAAAGAAAATGAGTAAATATAATGATATCAATCATAGCATAAATTGAATAGCCAAAATAGGCTCCATCTTTCATCATGGAGTTGCAAATTTAATTTATTTAAAATTTTAGCTGCGGTAATTGGTGTAGCTGCTAGTATTATTGCTGCTGGATGGCTTTGCTTATTTGTCTATTATAACAGCTGTGGTCGACCGTACACTACAACTGCCGAAAAACCTCTCATACACACTATTTTTTTAAAAGACAAATTTATTCAAACTGCTGGAAATGGTAACGAAGGCAAGAATTTTGACGATCAACCACGGGATAATGAAATTAACGAAAGGAAAAGGTGCAGTGTTTCTTGACTTATCGTCCTAGATATTAAACTTGCGGAAAAACTACTAACACATATTGCACACTTCATTATTGTAGTCTGAAAACGATATCCTCCGAAAATGGTTCAGTCCGCAGAATGGAAAAAGCAGTGAAGAATGATTTAGTGAAAGGTAATAATTTGAGACTGAAAACTAAAGAAAACGATTTTTGAGAATTTTGGAAATATTGGCTTTTAGATATCATGTCGGAAGCAGCGATAGTAACAGCCTCAACGAGCATCAATAAACAATTTGTCAGCACTAATCAACAACCATTCGATTATCCAATCAGCATCATAACCAGACCAAGTGTGATTGCTTTTATATTATGCATATGTTGTAGAGATGCTTTTTAGAGAAAGTATATAAAAAAGTATGTTAGCACTTATTTTATATAAAATTGCAGGAAAAAGAGAAGATTTGCTTATTCACAAGTTGGAATCTTGGAGCGACATGCAAACGTTGAAGAAAATTTCTGAAGAGGTAATGCTCATAAAGTTTGCATCTTTCTGTATAACAGGACCTTCATTTTCTCTTATTTGTGCATTTAAAAATCAAACCTATTCATCATTACACTTCATATTCAGGAAAAACTGCATCCATATCCAATCCCACCAACGACATCCGGTATTCTGGAAGTTAGAAGTGTTACTGAACAAATCTATAGCAATCCAATGAATTGTCTATAAATGCAACTTCAAAACTTAATAGCAGATTGATAATGGATTTTCACCTTAACCATCATCAGTTGCCAAGGAGTAATCAGTAAAACACATAGTGGTTTATTACACAATACAATTTCTGTGGAGTGCCTTTCTTCATGCTCTTTTGTTCATTCTCAAGCTGAACTGAACAGGTCAGTTCAGCTTATCTTTTTGCTAATCGGTTACTTTTAATGACCTTGTAGCAAGCAAGTTGCTCTTCATTTTTTTCTTATAATATAGTAAACCTATACCGAATTAATTACGAAACCAATGAGCAATCAGTGAAACTGGCACAGTTCAAAATAACTGGTCTATTTTGAAAGACACAAGCACTTCGTTAGGAATAGGCAGTGAGAGACATATATCTTACTGATAAAAGAATTTTATTTCAAAGGATAAAAAGGCACGATTGTTTCTGATGAAATGCTTTGTCCTTGAAAGAGCACAGTAATAAGTGAAATAAGCTGATATGAAACAAAAAAATGAACTCAATTTTACAATTATGAAAAGACTTCTTGAAAGAGGCTAAAATACAAAACATCTCCACGGTACGAGATTTTCCGGTTTATCAATCCTATTTATTGAAACACAACTTATCAATCAACTATGGATGATAAAATTTTTGTTTCACGGATAAGAAGATAAGGGGACAAAGAAATGAAAAAGAAATGCTTACCGCTTATTTTACGTGACACTGACATGGATACCTCAAGAGAGGTCGATGGCCTAATGACCATTACTTGACTACTGTCACAATGAGACAGTATTTAGACAAAATGCGAACAATAAACAATTCAGTTACAAGTTATAAGGCGGAAGAAACTTGTAAACAAGGCGTTGCTTCTTCTCCGGTTTCTGAATAATACCTTTCTTGTAATACTGTCGCAACGATCGCGACAATTTATCATAATTCATCTGAGCTCGATTCTTGCGCTGGCCCCAAAATCGAGCCAAGTGGTGCGATGATTCAATTTTGAAAGTCCCTGAAAATGCGCACCGATTAGAACTTTTATTCCATTTTTTTCTCAGTTTTCTGTCGGTTCAACTTAAATTTGCAATCTTCTTTATTTAAAACAAACTACAAGGATCATATAGTTGAAAATAACACCTTCCTGCCTATCAACCCATCGAACACATGAGCTATATTGTTTCGGATGATCCAGCAATTCGCGGATAAAGTGCCAAAGGTGCACTGTACCGGAATGACGTGGAAATTGCGGCGTGCCTGTTTGTCGAGCATCAATGATGGTCCGATCAATAATATTTACTTCAATTTATATGAATTATATTTCGTAAGATCTAGAATCAAATTTATGAAAGTTGAGTTGTCCTTTTTCCAATAAACACTTCGCAATATTTTTAACTCGATTTTATAATTTTATGGTCTCTATTCATTCAATTGGATTATGAAAACATTTTTCAGGTTTTACCATCATTTATTGAAGAGCCGTTGGAAGATATCTCAGAGTCGCTTGGGCTCGGTAAAATTCCGATTCCAGCAGTCTGAGATGATGCATAGTATTGTTGTTGTACAGTAGCATTCCCAAGAAGAGTTCCTTCTGGAGATACGTTTTGATATGTATCTAAAACTCATAGAATCTCTTGAATGATTAGAAAAAGATTTCCGAAATTCGCTGGAATGTTTTAAAAATATAGCTTTAGAAAAATCGTTTCAACAATGTAGAGAATGTTATGTTTAATGTAAGGTGCGGTGCATCTTTTGTTTATCGGTTCAGTAAAATTCAGAGATGTTTCAGTGTGAGCAAAAAAAGATGATTAAATTTTGACAATAAAAATCATTTACTATTAGGATAACAGTTCATGGCAATAGCTGCATCGGTGTTGCTTGGATTGAAGTTATTTAAATAATCTTGAGCTGATGTCAGCAGTTCTCCTTGTTCTGTTAAATTCAGTGCCAGTGGAGAGGGATGCACCTTGAAATGTTCTCGTGTTCATGAACAAAATTTTTTTTATAACTGGAAAAAATCCGCTAGGAATTTTATATTTGTCCATTTAACTGTATTTTTTTCGGCAACAATGAGATAATTTTTACTTTCTTGAATAGCACAGTGGTAGCCATAAAAATGATCCGATTTGGTCATCACAAATCTTTTATCTTTAATCTGACTCAAACAAAAAGCTGTGCGCAAACGCTCAACAAACAAACTGTCGTGTTATTGCAAAAGTCAAGTGAATTTATACTTTAAAAATTGAAATCAAAATTGCAAATCTAAACTTCCTGATAGCAAATAAATTTATCCAATGAATACAATATAAGAAACATACCCAGTATTGTGAGGAACGACTGCAGTTTTGGGTTATTTGTGAGGTGTCTTGATTGCTGCCGCTATTATTGTTGTTGTTGTTATTATTATTACTATTATCATTGTTATTTTGCTGGCTGTATGAATCATATGCTAAAAAAAGGCTTACACGAAGATTCTGAACGACAGTTAAGCTATTGTCTCCAATAGCTTAACTTCCGTAAAAAACATTTACGCAAAATCATTTGCTAACCAGTTTTCCACAATTGTAGCTGTGCATGCAAAGTGTCACCACCTTCCGGTGCTCGAACCATAAAGTCATCCTGTGTCATCGATAAAAGCGTACGCCCATTCATATATAATTGTCGCGGTGGAGGAAGTTGAAATTGTATGCATATTTCAGACATCCAGCGGGCACTATGCTCGGCACTCCAAGCTTGCGGGTCTTCAAATTTTGTTCATTGACAAACATAAAAATGAAACTTAAGATAAAGTTCTGCTTCAAATGATTCGAACTGCCTTTATGACATATTTGAGTAAGATCAGAAACAGTAAAACTTCTGAAATATAAATAGTTGACGTTAATTGGAGTAAGGGGAAAATTTCTGTTTGATTTTAATTCATTCAAAGTTATTTCACACTCAACCTATTTTGATACTCAAAAATTTCTTATTTGTCACTTCACTCTATATATTTCACCAACTAGCATATTCAGCGAACAGTAAAGAAGAGGCGAAATGAAGAGAATACAAAAATAAACTTATCCATGCAAGACATACATTTTTTTACTACTTTATTTGCGATAACTCTTCCGTTAAATGAACACAAAAGAGAACAGAAATATCAACAGGTAGATGATCTTACCTGGATGAAATTAATAACTTATGAACCTGACCTAAGAAGTATGCAAGTTTTTCAACTATGGAGTATCACAACTTTTATCGCATTATTAACATCCTAATTCTTCATAATTTTTGCATATGCAGCTTTTTTGAAATGCAAATTACAATCAAGTAGAGAACAGTAACTCTCAACTTTAATACAGTCTGAGTAAAAAAACAGAAAAAATTAGATGGCTAGCTAAATTCTCTTCTGTGGGATTAAGAAATGAAGGAGGGAAGTTGATGAAAACAACACACAGTGAGCAGATGGGAATAGGTAAATGAGCAGGTATCAAGATAAACCAACATCTGTCCATTCATGGTGATTCTGGTTTATCTACTGAGAGAGTCCAACCCACAATCACGTAATCGTACCCATATTTCACATCTCCAAAACAAGTCACGACCTTTGAAGATCGCCTAAAAAGGTACTTAGCAATCCTGGTCAGGTGTTCGAACAGTGGGTTTGACCAGTAAACAATGTTATACAGCAGCTGCTTATCGACTGCCGTTGATAAGCAGCAGTCTTCTAATCATTAAGAATGCAGCTGTTATAGCAGTTTATACTGTATGATGTGCTACAGAAATACAAATAAAGTTAGTTATACATTGGGAAATTGGTAAAGCTTATTGAAAAATAAGCTAACTAGTAAATGATAGGATATGGCGCAAACCGCACTTTATCCTTTCAGTTACAAAAAAGAACATTAGGAGCCACGAAATCACGGGGAGTTTCTATGTAGTTCAAAAATTACTCCTGTGGCGGGTAAAAATCGAATTGTAATTTTTTATCAAAAATAATAACTTTTATAAATGGCATATTGCTACGGATGAAAAAAAATTTCCATTCCAACTGTTAAGAGAACGCGTTGAATTGTAATAAGTAAAGAAATATTTTTAGCTCTGAATGATTTCACACGCGACAATTATTCAGATGTCCTTTCTGGCAATACAAAAAAAAGTACTACGAAAAATTTGACCTGTTGGTAGTCCAAGTTTGCTACATGTTGTATTTATATCCTGAATGAGATGTCGTAGAATCAGATCCCGATAAATATCCATTTGAGCAGCATCACTGCTCGTTACGGAACTGGCTTGTATTAGTACTTCATCATCCCTGCGGTCTTCTGATAATTCAGTTGTCGCTGCTCCTGTTGGTGCTGCTGGTGAAGGCCGCGTTACTGTCGAATAGCAGTTTGAATTTTCACCTTTGAATTTCATCAATTAAAAATACAAATATGTAATACTGAAGCATTAGAAAAAAAATTAATTTTTATAACCTGATTGCGAATTTCGCTCAGCTTTAATCAACGGAACGGAGATCGAATTATTCGTTAATCCACGATGAAACTGTCTCTCATTAGCTATAAGCACCTGTAATTTTTTATTTATCAATTATTTTTAAGATTCTTGAAAAACCCAAATTTCTTCTTTCAAATTTTAAAATCATAACGCAATAATCGAAAAATATAAAAATATTTTTGTGGGATTACGCCAAATGATTTTATCATTCGAATAAAGCTGGAAGAGAAGATTGCGAGGAATATGCGAAGATAAAAAGAACGGTTAGGAGCGACAGCCTAAACAATTTTCATTATTCAAAACAAATGTAGACAAGATGTTACGTATTGACAGGTTAGTGCAATAATGCGCTTTTTTACAATAGGCATGAAATTAACTAAAATGAATTGTTCACCACTGTTAAGTGTTCCTAACCACATGAAAGTTTTATCTACTCCACACTTGCTGCCATAAAGGGCATCGCATCATCGGAATAATTCATTTGGTATTCTAACCTGTCCAATTAATTGTTTTCACCAGTGCCAAAGACTGTATGTGCTCAAATTACAATGAAGGCATTTAAATAATAACATAAATCTTTTCATCTGATGGTTGCGGCTTAGTCAAAATATTAGCATGAGCTGTAGAAGTTCATGGGTCCCAATCTCGAGACATACTTGGGATCTGGAGACTGGCTGTAGAAGATATGAAAATTGGATATTGTGCTTAATGTACAAAAATGAAGAACTATGTATATCCTGATGGAAAATTGGTAGCTTCCATAGATCAAAAATGCAATTAGCATCAGATATGAGGTTCGAGACCCAGGAGCAAAATGTAGAAATAGAGATGATTTTAGAATTAGAAGAACTTAGTCCCGAAATTACAGTAATGTATTCGAATCATTTCGGATTCGTGGAATAAAATGGAACTTAGAAAGAATTATCAAAAAGGAAAATGACTCCATTGTTGATATTTGATTTCCACAACTAGCCTATAAATCAGTGTTAAATCGGCAGGAGTATCCAGATAAGTGAAATGAAAATCTCGTCATACGCTTTAACGATTTGCAAAGAGCATATGAAAAATAAGAAAAAAGATAAATTCATGTGATGATAAGACTATCCTAATGCTAATAACAGGTGTTGAACCACATTGATAACTTTATGGACAAATTATTCCAACGGAATATATTTTTCATCGTAGATATGTTTTTTTCAAATGTGATATTCAATTTGGAAGGATAAACTAATTATCGCAGATGAAATGAAAAATACTTGGAGAAATGCTTATTGTGTTCTCAGAAGTAATTAATGGACACAAACAGGTTATGTGCTACAACAACAAACTCCGTATTTGTTCACCTCGAGAGTTTGCTTGGATGAACCGCTCTCATCGGTCAGTTGCGATTCGTCCACCGCCATAATTGCTTCATGTTGCTGTTGCTGCAGTTGTTGCTGTAGGAGTTGCAGCTGCTGATAATGATGACAATGATGCAATTAGATCACTTTTTGAGTCATTTAAACATGAACTGTGTTCAAACGTAAAATAGTTCGTTCAAAAAAATTAATTTTTTCTTGTGTGAATGGCAAAAGTAAGACAAGGAGATATTTCTGTTAAATAATAAAAACGATGGAATGAAGCACATAAAAAATGTATTTTCTAAATGCATTTTTAAAAATAGCACTGTTCAAATGTTATGCGTTTACAATCAAAAAAGATAGCATATTTGGACTAAATTATTGGAAAAGCATGGCATATATTAGACATTATAAGCATGTTTAATGTTCGTCTGTCTATTATTTATATAATAAATATAATTTGTCGGAGGGAAAGTTGATGGCATGCAATAAGAGAAAAGAATGCCTTGAAAATTGTCTGTTGAAAATTGTACTTTGCAATGTTTTGCCATTGTTCGCGACATTAATGGGAACAAAAACCGGTTGAATGATGCAGTGGAAAAGTTTCAGGTGCAGTCGTATGTAGGCGTGAGTGATTAAAATGCACTTGCACTGCAATGTTTTGCGCCAAATACTTATGTTTCCAAGCATTTGCGGAAAAATGGCTTTTGTAGCACTGTGATACGATCTAGCGGTATATGAATGTCGTGTCATTGGCGTCACAGGTTTTTGATTTTTAGAGAAATACAGCATGAAGATAGAAATAAAACAAGGTATTAAAGATTTTCGTGCGGCAAAGATTATTAGTGAATGAATCTTTCCAAATGCATAGACGGGTTTTTACTGAGGTGCTTACGCAACTTTTATAACACGAAAATAGTTGGAAGACAAAAAAATTATAAGCGAGATATGAAATACCATGTGCAAATAAAGTAGGAGAGAAACTTGCATCGTGATATCATGGGTCCCCAAATGGAAAACAGAAAGAGGTACGATTTACAACATCACAACTTATGCTTTGTGTGTTACGCCTTGGAGAAGGAGCTCCATTTCTACAGTAGTAAAGACCATTTTGTACATATTAAAGTTGTTGCAAAAATTTTTCGAAAGCTTACATTTCTGCTCGATGATACTAGCCTTTTGTTGAATGCAGATGATAAGGACGCTGCAGCAGTGGCACAAGATGCTAATGGTATTGTAGGGATCACTGTAGTTGTTGATCCCGGCTGACGACGTTGTAATTGCTGGGCAGAAGTGGTACCAGCAGAGTTACTAGAGAAGTAGACCTGATTATCGCTTTCAAATGGGTGCTCGACCTTCATTGGACCACACGCCTTCATCTGATCGATCAATTCAAGACAGTACAACCGAAAAGTTTGTTTTACGGCACTGCCGCTAATGTCAAGCAAAGAAGCTAAAGTGCCAATCATCGTTCTTATAAATTTTGTTCATGGTTTCATGACTCAAACAAGGCTGTTCATTATTGGAAAAAATTTTTCAGATAAGAAATTACAACGAAAGCTACAAAAAATCTATTTTCAATTGCATTAAAAGATACAAATACGAATACCTCATTGTTATCATCATCATTTTCTGACATTAAGGGCGTATTCCATCGGTGATACGAACTTAACGACAATGTGGCGTGAGCACCGATCACTGTCGTATTCAACGTATCCATAACTTTCACTAATATACTCCGTTACACACATAAATGCTGCCGGCAATAAATAAATAATGCGATTAGTAACTGAATAAAATATTTTAATATTTTTCTAATTGTGACTTTGAAATTCGCTGCACAATGGATCAGTTTATTAATTAGCAGCTCTTAATAGTTTGATCAGAATAGCTGACTCAGTTCAGTTGGAAAGTTCAGTTATGAAACGATTTGAAATGGTTTCTTATATTTTGCAGTTATCCATAATCTGCACCTGCAGCTCAGTGTCCATGCCGTTCAAAAATTAACGTCCCCCTGTTGTAATTTTACAAAATGCTAGTTACCCGAAATCCTGAAATAAGCATGAAGATTCTATATTAATATTTAGACATTGCAAGAGTTAGAAGCTTATTCGTCAGACAATTCTTGCTTTTCTAGGCAATTAACGAATGTATTTACAGATAAACATTAGCTAGCAGCAAACTACAATTCATGTCACTCAATGCATGTTGGTAACAGAGTTGCATGTCTGAGGAATCACTGTGAATCAGTCTCATAGAAAAGGTTCATAATGTTGACTATCAATTTCTCAGCAACTAGACAGATCTTATAACAAGTTATGCGAAATGTTTTTCTGGTTTGCTTAAAATTTTGGAAACATAATTTTCACACACTTTGAGATCGTTAAATCTTTATATATTTAGTGAGAATAAAATTTTGATGGCCTCTGCATGATTGTATGATATCTAAACACAGCGACCAAAAATTTGGCAACAACATAAATGGTTACCATGTGACTGAAAATGCCATCTCAATCTAATCTTTGAAAGTTTGCTTACATAAGTTGTATATACAACAAAAACCTGTGAAGTTTTAAATGTTTACAAAAAAATGCTGTTCTGAATCGATTATCGCAAGCAATAATCTTCTTTTATAAAGGTGATAATAAAATTTTTTTTAAAATGTAAAGAAATAAACAAGTTGGTCAACTTAAGATAAGATTAAAACATTATACAAATTTTTCCTGAAGTAAAATAACTGTTCAATATATCAATAAAGGTCAAAATAACTTGTTCTCTTTGTGTAAAAATAACGTTTTCTTTTTCTTTTCTTTTTTTTTTTTTTTTTTTGTTGACACCATAACATTTCATTAATCAACAGAAGACCAGCCATGTTTCCCAGTACATTAAGGATATAGTTTCGGCTTACTAAATAGATAAAGTATGAAAATTAAGCAGAGTAAAATTGAGGACAAAAGGAGTAGGAAAACGAAAAAGAAAAATTGTTATGGGAGAAGGAGACAAGGTTGAGTTGCTCGTTCAAAATGACCAGCGCACTGGTCAGTCAGCAACGATAGGTAATTGTTGTTACTTACCGCAAACAATATTTGATTTCCATTTGTTTGCATTTCCTGGTGTGTTTGTATTTTCGAACTTAAACTTAGTCGACCCTAGTTGCTACTGCTGCCTAGCTATGCTAACGATGGAACTGTGGGGAAATTTTTAGCACAAACAATATCTACCAAATTACTGTACTGGTAGTTTCCCTTAGCTTTCGTGCCAAAAAAAATTAATGTATATATTCAGGACCTCTCAATTTTCGGCTTTATCAATAACAGCATCCAGTAATCATTGTAGGGACGCAGTAACTTTCCCAAATTTTTAAGTATAGCGTAGTTCATTATATAAATGTGCTATTTTTTGAATGAGAGCAACTTGACTGTCTTTAAGCATCAGATCCATGATTTACTGCAAATAGACTAAGTGATAAAGTTATTCTTGAAGACATAATTTTGTCAAATACAGCAGTCGTTGCAAATACCTTCATCAACCAATGGGAAGCAGTTAAGTGCGATGGAATTTTGGTTTCAAAACCCTCTTGATGTTATGTAAGTTTCAATAGTCTTTAAAGGGTTTGCTAGAAGTAGGGTGTGACCGGTTCAATGAATTACTAAGTGGGACAAATTCAGCTGAATGGTTTAGAGAAATTTCAGAAAATTAAGCGAGCCAATTCAAAATTCGCTTCAGGAATCAATTATGAAAAGCAACTCATGAATGTTCGATTTTGAAATTAGTTGGTTTGGTGATTAGCTAATCTCATTTATTACACTTATCATACATTGTCAACATTTAACCATTATAGAGAAAAGTCTGATAAAGCCGCAGTTTTCTACAGTCCTGTGGTTCCTCCATTCTATTTTAAATCATCTACAACATTCTGTTTTTCAATGATCAGTTAGATATATTTTCTGCCCATAATTTTCATTTTCATGACGAAAACTGGTTTCTTGTAGTTGGGAGATGGTGATTCGGTGAACAGAGAAATGGCCAGCAGTGCCAGTGGCAATGCCATCGGTCAACTGCCTCATAACAGAATACTGGTCCTAGGATGATGTGCCTCATTTACCTCATCATGTCATCCTAACCATAAAATGAAATGAAATGAAATGAATTGTTGCAAATGTAAAGCTGAAAACAATTTGGTATCCCTTTTGAATGCGTTTTTGAACAAATTTACTGCACTTTATCTTGGTTAGAAACCCAAGAAAGTTGTATTCTGTAACTATATACTCTTTTACCATAAATAAGGTTGCTTGCGCAATTAGGAGCAAATAAGGACAAATATCTTCATAGCTTTTTTATAACAAAGGCCCTATGTCAATAAATAAAGTAATATTTCAAAAGAAAACAAGAGTGGAATGTTGTGATAGTCTTGAAAATCGTAGATTAAACTAGAAGCAATGAATGCTTTCTTCTTTCATTATCTTCCTATCAAATTTAGAAAGAAAACAGCAGCCATTGTCTGTGTAACGATTTGTGAGACGAACTATTCCCGAAAAGTTTGAATGAGTAACACAAAAGGTTACTCCAAATACAGATAGGTGTTCGTAAACTATTGAAGTGGCGTGGTAACACAGACTATTGAAGCAGAAGGACGGAAGCACCAAAGAACAAAGTAAATAATAGTAACGTATATTAATGTAATTGTGGACAGTAGCACGTGGATGAGGAAAAGTGAAAGGGAAAAGGGAAAAGGGTGAAGAGGGATTATTGGGAGGAGTGAAACCGGTGAGGGACGGGTCCTGAGAGCAACAAATCCGTGATCTTGCTGTGTCGGGGTGAGTCGTGAAAAGTGAAAGTGCCGTAGGGGAATATAGGCCATGATCAGTCGGCATGACGCAGGCGGTCCTACCGGAGCGGCACATCATAGATCCCTTCATCACTACACCTCTCCACTTTTCCAAACGAAAATACGCATTATAGTGTACATTTTCTCAGAGCGCTGTTCAATAGATGCCCACTCGGGTTTATTGCGTTCCATAGATTTTAAATTATACATATAGATGATATAAGTATGTACACTCCTTTACTGATTCAACGACAGCAACATTATTCATTGATTCCTTAATATTCCAGGATTTTCTTAGTGACATTCACGAAGATATACACTCATACCTGCGGTTTCGTCTAGCTGGTAGTATAATAGAGGTACTCATCATTTCAGAATAGTACAGAAAAACTTCTAGAAATGCTGAATGCCATTCGAAAGGGGGAAGAGAGGGGCAGGAAAGGTAGTTCTTGGATGTGTGTTGCTTTGCATATCAAGGAATAACAATGTATCGCCTATAGGCAGAAACGTCTACAAAATTGGGGGCGGTTGGATTTCTAAACAGACCGTCCGTAACTTTGCGTGGATCATGGGGATCGACTAGTTGCAGCAACTTCATCCCTCCAACCACCTCCATTTTACAGATGTACGGTGGTGGGTGCTACTCCCAATCAGGGATTGGGAATGAAAGTGAAAGGGGTCAATCCACTTTACATTCTATCAAACTGATAATGAATTTTGCAAGGTGTGGATTGGATGGAGGGGAAAGATGGGGAGGGCGGATGGAATCTGACGCAGAGAGAAATGGCACGGGATGAATGACGAACTGGATGTAGGAAAAGTGAATCTTGTAGGAAAAGGGGGCAGGGAACCGTTTCCAACAGGTACCAGCGACATTCCTCCGGGCATTCTCACTGTGATCCATTCATTGTTTGAAGTGATAGCCATCACTACAACGCATACTGCATTCGCTGCATGCATTCCAATAATGCTGCATCATACACTGCTATAAATTCACACATCACATTACACGACTGTATTTAACAGTTCCCCTCATATGGCATCTATGGTGAAATACCCCACAGGTCAAATTTAACTGTACCTTTAATATAAAGTACTACTTTCTAACTACACTGATTGCAGATACACTATCCTCATGTTTGCAGCACTCACATTTAGGCTATAATTTACACTACGCGTCTTGAAACAGACTTATTCTATTTGCGTTACGTCTTAGGTGTAGTGGATTTTATTTTATGTTGTGCATCTTGTTGCATATTTGGGATTTACAATTACGAGGAAAAAGGTCCAAAAAAGGGGTCTCCTACGAATAGTCCACTAATATTTATTTGCTTTGTATCTACCCACACACATACACACACATACACACACAATACACACACATACACACACACATACACATACACATACACATACACATACACACACACACACACACACACACACAAACATACACAACATTCACTTATATCTCTAATAGATTCATGGCAATTCATATTAGTGATTATAATTTTTGGATCATACTGATATAATTGTATGGATTCACGCACATAAGCTAATTTTTTTTTTTTTAAATATTCATTTTATTTAACACTAAATTGAATTCTATACGTAATGCGAGATTAAATAAACTGTTAGCTGATTACTCTTCTAGTGATTTTCACTATCCCTGAGATCATATTTAAGCTACAACGTCGAATTATTGATTCAGGCACTTTTATACGTAACATAGATGTAAATGGACAATATTACAGCGATTTTCAGTCAAAATAAGGAAACACTGGCAGTTTACGCGCGATCCTTATTTTTGGCAAATCGAAAAAGTAATAACTATCTTTCGTTAGCTTTTCTCTAATTATACGTGATTAGACTGGTAGCCTTGAAGGTTCTGTTGCTAACCTAATATAAAACCTAACTTCTTTCCTACCTTATATGTTCTGTAGTTCTTTATAGTAGGTTTTGAAATAGCAACTGTTTGAATTGAAAGGTCGATGGAAGTATTGTAGGATGAAAGCAGTAATACTTGTTGGCGGATATGGCACCAGATTACGACCGTTAACACTTACCCAACCAAAACCACTCGTGGAATTTGCCAATAAGCCGATGATGCTTCATCAGGTGAAAGATTTGATTACCTTCATTTTGAAATAATTAGTTTAAGTTGCACAATACTAGGTTCTTCCTTGTCCTCCAATTTTATCCCACTTTGGTAAGCTAATGTATTCAAAAATCGGCGTGCAAAGTTTTTTTTCTGACAAAAGACTATAGAATCTACAATCAGTGCAACCTTAGGGGTAGGTTTGAAGTAGCAGAATGTCGCAAAGCAATCCTTGTGATGTCGGAGTATAGGATTCTTGTGGATTTGGTTCTGTTTTCTTGTGACTGTTAGCTTCAGTACTGTAGTTTATGATGAGACGAGAATGAGGGATAGTAAGGGACAGGCACAAATATTAGGTAGATGTTAGCTTTTCTTAGCTTTGCGATGGCATGAAGGAAGGATATTGCCGAAGTTATGTTTTAACTTTAATGTGTGTGATTTACACATTTCATTGCCTGATTTACAGATGGAAGCACTTGTGGCTGCCGGTGTCGACACCGTTATACTGGCTGTAAGCTACCGTGCAGAACTCTTGGAACAACAAATGAAACAATATGCTGACCTACTTGGTACTTTATAGCAGTACTTTTTCAGTTTAACTGTATTTCAACAGTATAATCTTTGTTAGCTTTGTCGGAATTGGGAAATGCAACATATTAGAACTGTAAGAAATTGGGATTATTATCACTCTTTGCATGTTTTTTTACGTTCAAGAAAAAGGACCCAGTGATTTTACGGTTATTGAATCAAGGTATAGAAAAGCTGCCTAATAATTTGTGTAATGCATCACTTGAAAAAAAAAAAAAAAAAACTTTGCATGTTCTTAAAATTTTTGTGGAGGTTGAAAACAATGAACGATTTGTCATGAAAGATAGTAGGGTCCAAGAATGTTGTTGTTAATGACTTACTTTTCAAGTTGCAGCTCTTTTTTGAAAGTTCCGATTATAAAGTTTTTAGGTATTGAGGTGAATTTCTCAGTGGAGGAAGAGCCCTTAGGTACAGCTGGACCACTAGCTTTAGTAAAAGATCAGTTAAAGGGAAATGAACCGTTTTTTGTGCTCAACTCTGACATTATTTGTGAATTTCCATTTCGCGAGATGATTGAATTCCATACGAGTCACGGTAATGAAGGGACCATTGCTGTAACCAAGGTACTTTTTTAAGTATTCTAATTTATTAATTTGTTAATATAAAAATATCTGGGGGAAGAAATTCCCCATTCCTTGTTAATTAGTATTGGTTTTACGTCAAGTTTTATTTCTGAATGCACATTGAAGAATATTGTATGTTTTTAGGTTGGAGAACCAAGCAAATATGGTGTTTGTGTGTTTAATGAAAAAACTGGAAAAATAGATAGTTTTGTTGAGAAACCGGGAGAATACGTTGGAAATAAGGTTTTTTTTTTTAGCCTTGTTTTCTGAAACTGATTTGTTCTCTTATGAAAATACAGGAGCAAAAAAATAGCTTTAGATCAATGCCGGATTGTACATTCTTTCTCCATCAATACTGGATCGAATACCATTGCGCCCAACTTCGATTGAAAAAGAAGTTTTTCCAGTGATGGCTAAAGATGGAGAATTGTATGCATTCGAACTATCAGGATTTTGGATGGATATAGGGCAGCCAAAAGATTTCTTAACCGGTAAGAATTTCCTTAGCACTTCTACTCAAACTAACTGGCAGTATTCATGTACATTTTATTTTTAATTCATGCGTTTTTTTATATTTCTGGCACTGTTTCCAACTCTCTACTTGTTTTTATTTCTTTCATAGTATTACTTGGTTTTCAGCTATTTCTACTTCCCAAAAATCAATCTTAATTTGATTCTTATTACGTAGGAATGGGCCTGTACTTGAAACACCTTCGCGATAAATCACCATCGCTGTTAGCTCAGGGTAGTCATATAAATGGGAATGTGATTGTAGATGCGACTGCAATTATCGGGCATGATTGCAGGATAGGTTTGCTTTTACTTTCTTTAATTACAACAAGATATCCTCGACAGATTTATTGATATACATCCGGTAGAAATCCGCTACATCGGATATTAAATTATCCCGTTCGTTCTTTTCAGCGATCAGTTACAAATGGATTTATGTCGCAGTGATTTTTCACTTGCTTCATTTTGCTAGATGCAATTGATTTACGAGTTTAAGTTCAAAGATTCTTTGTTTAGGACCCAATGTAGTGATAGGGCCACGAGTAAAGATTGAAAATGGCGTTTGTTTGCGTCACTGTAGCATATTGTCAGACAGCGTGGTGCGTACTCATTCATGGATCAACGGCAGTATTGTTGGCAGAAAAGTAATACTTTGGTGTTTTGTCAAAAACAAATGAAATTATGCTGATATGAACGTTCGAGAGTCATGAATTCATAATTTGCAGTGTTTAATTGGGGAATGGGTACGAATTGAAAATACCTGCGTCATTGG
>JBAMDO010000169.1:0-119051 GCA_037074765.1 Mansonella perstans
AAATGATGTAAATAAGCGAAAAAATTATGACATATGAGTAATAAATGACAAATGAGAGATAAATTTGAATCTTATTTTTTTTTGCATTAAACTTAAAAATTGATATAATTAAAATTAAATTGCGTTGAAATTTGATAAACCAAATACACTTTGTTTGTTTGTTTGTATGCTTGTTTGTTTGTTTGTTTGTTCGTTTGCTTGTTTTGTTTGTTTCTTTGTTTGAACACTTCCCGCATATATTTATTCCACTGAATAGCATAAATAAACAATTATTATAAATGTCATGGAAAATATAGAAATAAAAAGCAAAAAAACAATGGTAAAATCATTGATTTTTTTGCGCCTCCTTTCATCAATAAAATGACATCAATTTGCTTTAAAAAAAAAAATTTTAATGAGCAATTTCATTTTTTTATTTTTTTTCTTACACGAAGTGACAAACATTTTTTTGCCACAATGAAAAATTTTTAAATGCCATAAGTAAGACAAATTGAAGAAAATTGAAGGTTTTTTTCTTTTTTTTTTGTTGAATTCAAAAACAAAATTTATGAGAATTTATTTGAATTAGAAAAGGGATATATATATAAGCAAGCAAAATGCAAGCATTAAACAATGATGATAATAATCGATAGTATCTCTTATTACCACCTTTATCATTTAATCTTTGTTACCAGAAACCTATTCAATTATCACTGATAAATTAAATCTGATAATGTTAATTGCTAATATCATAACACGCATTTCTTTATCACTTAATCAATCTCTGTTTACCATATCAAATAATTAAAAATAGTTGTTATCACATTAAGAAACCATTTTCTGACTTAATTTAAATTTGAAAATAATATAAAGTAGAAAATAATATAAAATGAAATTAATTAAAAATTTTTAATTTACCTTACATTATTTTTCTTCAAGTACAGAATTATATTCTTCTAATTTAAAAAACAGCAATATATTGCTGGTTATTGTTATTTCTGTTTTTTTTTATTTTTGAATAAGGCTAACATATTTAATTATAACATTGAAAATTATTTAATTTTCTTCTTCTTTAAACATCAATTATTTAATTATTGTCTTAGGAAAAAAAAACAAAAGCAAATTCTTCAGTAAATTTTATCAGTTTTAAAATTAAAACAACAATGACAAATTATTATTTGTGTATGGCAGAATCAAAATCGCCTTTTTTTTTTTAAATTAAAATTTTTACCGCAAATGCAAATCTCATTTGAGAAATTAAAATTAAATTCAAAAGTGTAGTTATCATTTTATACAGTTTTTTTCTTTTTTTTTTTTTAACAAAATGATGAAAAGTAATAGCAAGCAAATTTCGATATAGCAGAAAAAAAATGTTCCTAAATTGAAATAGCCTAAAAATGATTTGCCGAAGAAATTTCCTCGAAGAATAATTGGTGAAGGAAAAATAAAAGTTGAATAACAATTTGCAAAAATTAAATAAACAAAATAAAGAAAAAGGAAGTTTTTAAAATTGAAATACTTAAATATTTGCAATATTGGATGAATTCATTTGATCAATGTGTTTTAATCAAAGCGCATTGATTGATCATTTCTATTATAGTCATTATAAAATAATTAATTCTAAATATCATCACAAAATAAACTAATTTCAATTGTGACGTAAAGAAAAATAATCAAACAATTAGTCATTTTAGCAGCACAGATTTAAATAATTAATTTTTTTCACAAGTTTCATTTATATAATTTTTTTTTTTTTTTTTTTAAATTGATGACATGAATAGGTAAGTAATAATTGCAATATCATCAGGCCAAGAAAAAAGTGAGATGATCAAATAAGTTCATTCAAGTTGTAAAATTTTTTCAACTTATGTTCAAGAAAAATTTTTCTCCGATTTTGTTTGTCGTTTCTTCTGGTTGTTTTTATTGTTTAACTATTATTGTTGTTTTTATTGGTATTGTTATTGTTGTTACTGTTTTTGTTGTTGTTTTAATTTATTACAGAGAAAAACTAACAATGCATTTCTCATTTAAGAATTGATCATTGAATTTTTTATTTTTTGTTAATTTTTATTTCATCGTAAATTTTTACAAAAACCTTGTAAAAAATTTCTTTCACAAGTTAACAATTAAAAATTTGAAAATTTTTTAAATCAAAATATCGAGAAAGCAAAAATTTCCATCTTTGCAAAAATTTTTTTTCTATGTGATTATTTTGCTTACTTGGATTAAAAAAATTAGATAGCTTTTTTTTATGAATAAATAATTTGAAGAAGAAAATTATGGATTTTTCACTAAATTTCACCTATAATTTACAGATTCCGAATCAGACATTGATCTGTTGGTACCAGTAAAAAGTTTACTGAATGAACGTGCTGAACTTTACAAAGCTAATGGTCTTGATGGATTTCCAGCTGTTGGAATTAAGGTAATTTGAAAGAAAAAAAAGAAACAAAACAATTTAAACTTCTACACTGTTTAATTTGTGCATACATCAAAGCGGAACAATTTTTTTGTTAACAAGAAAATACGATAAAATGATGATTATTTATTTTGTGTGTTGTGCAAATTAAAAACTTTTTTTGTACACTTTTAACTATCGAATGCATTAAATCTAAGGTTCGATTAATGTCATTTTATATATGAGACCTGGTTACATATAGGTATTATAAGTGGTGAAATGAAATGATAATTTGCTTGAGTAAGAAATTGCTGGAGCAATTCGAAGTAGATGCGACAGGTATACAAATAAATATTTTTAGGGTTATAATTATGAAATTGAAAAAAAAATTTTGCACAAATCACATTTTCAATTAAAATTTTTCCTTTGTTTTTTTCTTCCTTATAGCGTGGTATTGAAATTGTTGTACCGTATCGACAATATCTTCCGCGAAAATTTTTTCGAAATTTCGCCTTTACAGCAGTTGTACGACCGCATGATCGAGAAGGAGGATTTTTGTTTGCTGTTGTAAATGCGCTTGATACAATTGCTGATCTTGGTGTTTTAATTGAATATGCTGGTGAGAAAAAAAAGAAATTAAACAAAACAATCATACATTTCATGTTTTGCTTCTATTCCATTTTCAAAAAAAAAAACTAAAATCAAAATTACTGCAGCAGAAATGCAACATACTGTAGTAGAAATGTAATAAGGAAATGTTTACTACATATCCTTCACATACAGTGATAGTTTTTACAATTCAAAAATTTAGTAATTTATGAGTAAATTTATTATTATTATTTTTTAATTTTAAGGCAATAATCAAACAAATATAACCTTAATTTATACGGATTCAAATAAGGAAACCGATACAAAAATGTTGGCAACATTTTTGGTACCAGAATTTACGAATAATTGGACGAAATTTGCACTGGAAATTCAGGATGATAATGTTGTGTTGTATTTTCGATGTATACGTTTTGCAACCAGACAGGTAAATATGAATTTTCGCATCGTTTTTTTTCCGGTTCATATATAATTTACAGATTTTTTTATTCATTGCTACCATCAACGTTATTTTATTAATTTTTTTGGATTATAACACTCATCATATGCTGTTCGGATCATTCAAGTTTTTTTTCACAAATTTTATTTATATAATTTATCGATTATTTCATTTTTACTTCATCAAAAATTATCTAGCTTGTTATTCAAAATTTGAAATATAATTTTATAATTGAAATTAATTCTATAAAAATTTTTTATTTCTAATCACTGCAAAAAAAAAGTGAAGCTTTTTAATACTTTATATCGTACAATGTTTGTTCTAGTTGTAATATTCATATAATTTGAGCAATCGATAATTTAAAACAAAAAAAAGTAAAAATGATTTTTGGAAAAAAAAAATTTAATGAACATTTTTTTTTTAATTACAGGTTAAACGAAAACCAGCTCAATTAGTAATGGATGATGCCCATAAATTATACATTGGAAGCGCTGGGCCAATTCTGCGAAAACCATTTGAGGTATGTTATTTCTAAAAAATTCTCCTGCTTGCACATAGCATCAAATCCATTTTGGGGAACCAGTTTTTTTTTCAGCTTATCCGTTTTTTTTCTACCGTATGTTTTTGTTTTTAATTCATTATTTTATCATAATTTTTTTAATCGATTTTTTTTCCGCATTTTTTCAATCCATTTATATCATAATTTTCGATTTGTCTTTTTTTTTTATCATTATTTTTCTCATACGTTTTTTATTACGATTTTTTTTTATTTTTCTCATACGTTCTTATTACGATTTTTTTTATTTTTCTCAAACGTTCTTATTACGATTTCTTTTTTTTGTTACCCGTTTTTATCGTGATTTTTTTAAGCTATTTCTTTCCATCGCTATTCCATTCTTTTTTTCTAACCATTTCTTTCTTTTCATCATCCTTTATCATATTTTTTCATTGCATTCTTATCACAATTTTTTTATTACCAGTGCTAATACATGCTAGGATTGACAATAATAATATAATCTGCTATCAATGGATTTCATTCTAATCTATTTGTTAAAATGAATATGGAAATTTTAACGCCATTTAATTGCATTCTTTCTAACTGTTTTATCTGTCTATCATCTTAAACAATACAAAAAATAATTTTTATGAATCGGAAAATTATTCCGGTATTTATAAACCGAGCAACTGAAGAGAAGAAAATCAAAGCCCAGAGATTTGAATTTAAAATTTTGGCAAAAGATATTGACAAAAATTCCTTTTTTCTGTAAAAAAAAATGAAAGACCGCAAAATTTCTGAAAGCCACATGCAGAAAAGTGAAATTAAAACATTAAAATTAAATTAAGTAGCTTAGGAAGAGAATAACTAATTGTGTTAATTATATAGCAAATTAATTAATTAATGTTTTCGAAGTAATCGTTTAAGAAAATTTCAAAATACAACAAAAAACTATTGCTTCTTTTTTTTCTATTTTTATGAAAAATCTTCTACTCAAAAAAAAAGTGATCGTGGGAAAATGGCTTTTTAAAAAATAATGAACTCTAAGCAATGATTTTTGCAATGAGGAAAAAATTTTGCTTATTGATGATAAGTGAACGATAATGAAATAAAAATTTTTAATTTTTACTTCTTTTATTGTTCACATTTGTTTTCTCCAATTCAAATTTGATTAGTGTATGAAATAAATTTTAAAAAACAAATATGGGTTGAGTTAACATGAACACTTCAAAGCTTCTCTCGAATTTCCTCAAAACAGTGGTATTGTAAATTTAAATTAAAGCTATACTATACCCACTGCGTTGATATTGATTTCATTATTGAAGATTGCGATTAATTGAGAAACAGCGATAAAGTTAATAGAAATGTTGGCTACCGTATAGTGAAGAACATTCCAAAATCTCCATTCAAGTCAAAAAAAATTCATAAAAGATTGGAAATTAATTTCAACTCAGCTATAAATTGAGTTTTAGTTCAAACTTGAAACTTTCAAAAAATATATGCACTTTTAATTGGCCATTTAAAACAATTATTATTGCATCTAGTAGCAAAAGCAAATTGGAAACCATTATAATCAAATTTATAATTCATGTACTTTAAATAAATAATGCTTAAAAGAAATACCTCAAAAAAAAAAAAAATAAAAAATAAGAAAAAATTGCAGTAAATAAAAAATTTTTCAAATTTAAATCTTCAATTTTAGCTAACAATGATTTATTGATTGTTTTTTTTTCTCATTTTAATTTTTTCAAATTTCAAATATTTATTTTATACAAAGAAAAAATTCATTCATTTTTAACTGTAATTTGTAGCATTTGATTTTCTTTTTTGGTATTAAAAAGAAAATTGGAAATGGAATAATCGTGTCTTGAAAAAAACAGTCCCTTTTTCTCTTTTAATTCCTTTTATCTTTCACTCTCTCTCTCTCTCTCTTTCCGTCACTTTTCATTAATTAATTATATCTTCTCGTTTCAAATTATTGAATTGTATTAACAAAAAACTTTAGCTTTCTTTTTCTCTCTCTCCTCTCTTCTTTCTTTCGCCTACTGAATTCTCATCATTTTGTGCAATTGATATAATTAATTTTATTGTTGTTGCTGTTATTATTATTACTACTATAACAATTATCATAAAAAGGATACAGCTGCAAATCTCGGGAAAAAATTTCTAGCCATTTTCTTTTTTTTTTTATCATTTCTTTTTAATTTATGATTTTTCATAGGTATGCGAATTTTTGATAAAATAATCTTTTTAAATCTCTCTCTCTCCCTCTTCCTCTTTCTCTCTGTTCCTCCTTTTCCTTTAAATTTCATATCTTTCTTTTTTTTATAAAATAAGTTTAAATGCAACCATTTTTTTTTTTTTTTTTTTTTTGTTCTGTTCTATGCAATTATTCATTATTTAATGATTTCTTTCTCTCGGTTATTCATTTATTCATTTCAAATTTTAATTTTGAAAAAATCCTTTTATTTATTAAGTTTTAAACTTTTAACTTCGGAAAATTCTTACTCATTAGCAATTTTTTCAAATTTCAATTTTAATAATTCTTTCATTCATTGTTTTTTTCAATTTCATTTCTGATAATACTTTATTTTAATGTTATTTGCAAAAAGCTTCAATTTTTCCTCATTGCAAAATGTAATTTTTCAAAATTGAACTTAAATTTTTCATTCATTTACTTTTTATCATTTCCATTTTCAATTACCACTTTCATTAATTCATTCGTATTTTTCGAATTTAAATTTTGCTGACTTACAAAGCATTCCTTTCAAATTTCAAAACTAATAGCTCATTCATTTATTACATTTTTTATTTAAAAAAAAATGTTCTTCACTATTTCGCAACATTCAAATGCAACAAAATTTCAAATTTAAATAAACATTGGAAAAGTGTATAATATTTGAACTTTTTAAATTAATTTCAAATTATTCAAGGTTATAATGAGTAATAACTAAACCATACGAAAGCTAAAATTCTCTTACTTGAAACATTTTCGAGAATTTTTTTTTGCTTTCAATCAAAATTTAAGTCAATAAGTGCAATGGAAAAGATGGAAAATGAGAGGGGAAAGAGAAAAACAGAGAGCGAAAGAAAGCTTCATTGGATTTAACAAAAATTTAAAAGAATGGATGAAAGAATAAAAATTGAAAATCCTTTCTGGAAGAAAAAAGAGCTGATTTGTTTTATTTCATTTATTCCGTTCCGTTTCAAAATGCTTTCGGCTAGATTTAGATTCAAATTTTCTTTTCGCAATTCATTTCCGTTTTTCATTTTTTTTCTTGCCCCCTATTATAGCTAAAATTGTTTGCAATTTTTCTGGGAAGCTTTCTTTTTAAACTTTTTTTTCAACCTCAAAGTCATTATTATTGGAACAATTACAAAGCGAGAGAGAAAGGAAAACAGGAAGAGAGAGGGAGAGAGGAAGCAAAAGACCTCTAAAGTTGAAAGTTTGAAAAAACTCCCCAGAAAGAGAGAAAAGCGAGAGAATTTTGCTGCTAATTTAATCGTAATCAATAACTGACAGACACTTCGCCTGTCATTTTTAATTAAATTAAAAATTAATTGCACCAACTATTTAATAATTTCAATTTGAATTTTCATAAATCTCTTGGAACTAAATTCATTGTTAATTTAGTAATACTTCCTTATTATTAGCTGATTAATTAGAATTATTAGTTACAACATAATATCTAAGGAAATCACTGCCTGAATTGATTGAAATGGAGCGAAAATCAAAAAATTGCAAAAATTGATTAAAATAAAAATTACAAAAATTTTAATTAATAAATTGTATAATTATTCCAGTTAAGACATACACTTAATCAATTTGAGTTTAATATTAATTCTTCATCACATTGCTACTTCTCACAAATATTTTATTGTAATATGAATTATATCATTAATTAAATCCAATGTAATATTTTTTGATATATGTGTGTGCACATATATTCATATTTATGTATGTGAACACATAAATATTGTGTATCAACAAACAAACAAATATTTACGTATGGACATTTACTATCTATTGTTCGTATCTTTTTAATCATTTTTTTTGTTCCATTTTCTTTTTAACATGTACAGTTTAAAAAAAAAATTGATCATTTCTTTTTATCTTGTTGTTCAGGTTTCAAGGAAAAGTTATTTGAACGCAAAGAAAAGCTTTTTTTCAAATTTTAAACTAATAGAAATTTATTTTGTATACCAGAAAAGAAAGAAAAACAAAAAAAGTAGTAGAGAAATATCTGTAGAAAGAAAGAAAAAGAAAAGAAATGAAACTGTTAAAATTTAAATGAAGTAATTTTTGCACAAAAACAAATGAACACTTTTTAAGGTCAAGTTATATTTTGCTACAAATTTCACTTAATTTTAATTACTTAAATAACTGAATTTGTTTGGTAGTAAAATAATGGCGTAAAATTTTCAATAGTAAGGTTATTTCATTTAAAAAAAGGCTAATTAAGCAAAAAAACAAAATTATTATCATTAAGAATTTTTTCGTGAATATTTTAGTTATATAATTAATGAATGAATGAGTTGCAAAAATGATTACCGGATGTCGGATAATATTACCATTTTGATTGGGAAAGCAAAATGACATTCGGATGTCCAATAATATTATGATTTTAATTGGGAAAGCAAAATTATTTCCGGATGTCCAATAATATTACGACTTTGATGGGAAAGCAAAATTATTTCCGGATGTCCAATAATGTTACGTTTTTGATTGGGAAAGTAAAATGACTTCCAAATTCTAATAATATTAGAATTTTAAAATTAATTTTGGATAATTTTCTTTTTTTCTATTCCGCTTTTTAAAATTAATTGAAAAAGTGAACCGAAAAAAGCGAATCGCACTTTATAATTTTATTCAATTCAATACAGTTTTATTCAAATTGCACTTCAAATTTTTTTTTGCTTTTTTGTGAAATTACTTTTGTTTTTAATTGTTATTTGTATGATTTTATTGATTGATAAAATCAATAAAATTAGCATCAATGTTTCGTTTAACTGACCATAATAAATGTAGTATTGAGAAGTGGTGGTCAGTTGGTCAAATAGCTGTTTCCCATTTACATTTATTTCATCTATCTTTCAATTCAATTTTTTTTTTCTCTTCCCATTTATTATTTTGTAATTAACTTCATTTTTTGCATTTGCATATTTTGTGCCTATTTCATTCGATGGTTAATGTTTTTACAACAGAACAGCAAATGATATCAGATAAGGCACAATTTAACATAACATAACACAACATATATCAATTGTACCAAAAAACAAATTTTACAACACAATGACAATTTATCACTCATTTAGTTAAATCAAATTATCTTCATAGTTAATCTTCTTAGCAGAAGGTCTCATTAATTACAATCTTTGTTTTCCTTCAGTTGAAATGTTTTTTTTTTTTTTTTTTAGAGAACAAATTTTTATCTCTTCCAGTATTTTCTAATATGATTATTTAGTTCGTGAAAAAAAAAATTGAAATATATGGCAATTCTTTTGCTATGGTATATTTATTTCGATATGCTTGTAGACAGACATACACAGATACAAACACACACATATACATATCCGTGATTGTAATTAACTAAAAAACAACATGATAAGTATACGATTATTGGAATAGAATTATTTTAACTTATTAATTGAAATATATTCTGACTGATTAATTGAAATATAACAAAAATCTTGATTGATACTTAAATAAATTGCAATTTATTTACTGTTTCAGTAAATTTTCTCAATCTCCATTCTTTTGTTTTTCAATCATCTTCCGATATTGACCAAATATTGGCAGCGTAGATTTCATTTTAATTTGGACCCATCAAAATTTCTAAATCTAAGATTTCGCCATTTCATGGTAGCTGTTTAAATTTTAACTTTTTACTTCTAATTTCTTCCTCCAGTAATTTATTTCTTTCCTTTTTACTTACAACAATTCTTTCTAAAATATATCTCTTCTTTCTGCCTTTTCTCTTTTCTCTCTAACTTTTTCCTTTTCTTTTCATTTCCAATTAATCAGTGATACAAAAAAAAAAGTTTTGTATATATGCAAATAGTTTAAAATTTAAATGAGTTTCAATTTTATCAGTAAGATAGAGGAAGGAAAGAGAAATTTTGGCAATTATATTTTTGCAAACTTTCCAAATGATAATTTTCAACGTATCACTCCATCACAATCTTATTTAGCTGAATGAATTGCTAACTTTTAATTATGTTTACCTGTAGGAATCATTTCATTGCTTATTTAATGCATATTAATTTGCAAATAGAAGAATCGATCAAATAATCGAAATAATTTTAAAAAAGGTAAAAAATTACAAAGGATTATTTTTGCAAAAAGTAAAAGCAAATTTCCCATTTAAACAATTTTGTCAGGAAAAAAAGGGCAAAAAAAAAAGATCTGATCTCGAAGCTCATTTTTTGTCTCATGTATCTCTCTATGCAACAGTTCTTTCCCATTCGTTCATTCATTTCTTTAGCCAATCCACATTTTTGTTTGCTTATTAATGTTTATATTTATTTATTTACATTATTGCATTTTCATGGATATGGAAGACACTTATGTCCTTTGCATTTTTCGCTTTTTATAGTTTTGATTTTTTTTAAAAAACAAAAAATGAAAAAAAATTTATACGATAGAGTTATTTGGTTTTTTTCGTTTTTTTTTCCTTTTTTTTCTCTTTTTTTGGATTCCTCACATTATTCATTCATTGTTGTCAATCAGTAAATTTTGTCACTTTTATCATTTCTTTGCTTTTTTAAATTTTTGCAAAATTTTTTTTTCAAATTTTTTTGCAAAAATTTGAAAAAGCAAAGAAAAAGAACGAAAAGAAACATACAAATTTCGGTATGTCGTTTTTTCTTTTTAAGGTTAGAGAAAAGAATTTTATTTGAAAAATTCTACTTTTTTTTTTTTTATATTATTTCATTTTGAAATTCATTTAAAAACTTAGCGACTGTTTTTTTTTTTTTTTTTTTTAGATCCTATCCTTGCTTCTCAGAAAAAAATATTTTATATTTTTTTAATAATTTAAAAAGATCATTAATTAGTTTTTCTTTTTTTTTTGCTTCCAATAAATAATAAACAAATTTCTCGTCAATATATTATCTTTCCTTTTTTTTATTGTAGAAATTCAACGGGCGCATTTTGTCTTTGTTTCTTTTTTATTGTGGAAATATAAACAGCGCTTGTTGTCCTTTCTTCATCTTTGTTTGTTTTTTTCTTTTATTGCAATTTTAATTTTCATAATTAGTAATTTCATTTTCTTTATTATAAAAATTTGTTTTTTTCTTATTGTATTTCAAAAAAAAAAAGATTCAATATTCATAAAATAATATGAAAAATTTTGGTGTTGGTAAATTTTTTTTTATAAATTTCAACAGTTTCAATTATTTCAAAATAATTCATTGTTTTTTTTTCCAAATTTGCTTATATGACAAAGAATAAATGTTTGTTCTAATTACTTTAAAAATACTCAAGTGTTGAAAAATTTTTAAATATTTCAATCAGATGTTAGAAAAAAATGAAAATATAAATTGCATTTTATTATCACAAGAAAAGAAAATTGATTATTTGACAATTTTAATTCTGTTCTAGCATCAAGTAATTCACTAATTGAATGTTCAGTTATTTAATTCAAAATTTCAACAGCCATGGAAACTATAGCAATAGTGAAGTTATTCCTAAACAATTAATGAATTTTCTCTTCACAGTAGTATTTGTTTTAATCTTCAAAAAAAATGTTTGGAAAATATTTTTTTGAAATTGCAAAAATTTAACAAATACATCGAAAGAATTAATTTTCCATTTTTTAATTAATTAATCAATTAATTATTTGACATTAATCTTTTTCACGTGTTTAATTTTCTGTCTGTCAGTGGTAATTGTTTTTCTAGTTTTTTTTTTTTTATTTTAAATTAATTGTATCAAATATGTAGGGATTTTTTTTCCAATTCCCCGTCGATTTTCAATTTCAATTTTTTCCAAAATTTTATTAAATAATTTTATTGCAATGAAACCTGAGAGCGAATTTTTTTGTGGAATTCAAGTTTCAAACAAAAATTTTTTTCAATGATAAAATTTGCTGTCATTATTAATTTGAATTTGACTTTTTTTTCAAATTATAACTTTTATGAAACTATTTATCTCAATTTTAAAAAAAATCGAAGCAAAAAAGTCAAATAGAATAATTTATGAATCTTAATTGTACCCAATTAATTATTTTTATTAATTGCAGCTGCAACTTCTTGAAAATTCAAAACTTAATTTTAAATTCAAAGAACAAATGATTTACATGTGTGCCCGGTAGTTTGTAAATGTCTCGTCGTAAAACTCATTTTAATTCTAACTTATGGTCCACTTAAAATTTAATTTCAAAATCTTAAATTAAAAAATTTAGAATTCAATTTATTTGTTGCTTTTTTTAGTTCCTCAATATTTCTGTGAAGAAGTATGGAAATTTTTTGAAAGCAAATTTAATTTTTAACAAATATTCATATGGCATTATTTTATCCCAAAATGTATACTATTTCTTGCCTATTCACATTAGCTAATAAATATTTATTTATTTCGCATCGGCTCTTTTCTTTTTCTTTTTCATTTCTATTAACAATAACTAATTTGGTAAACGTATTTTGGCAAATTATTATGATTAACTGACAAAAGACAAGGCTAAACTGTTTAGTTAAAAGATTAAAAAATTGAGCTTTATTGTTTTTGTTTTGTTTTTTTTTGTTAATTTTATTCTCTTATTGACTGGTAATTAATTTCATGCTTTTCAAATTTCCTCCTAATTCCTTCCAACGCTTTCATTAACAAATTTAATAGTCTTAGTTTTACTCAAAAAAATTTTAATAATTGTAGGGTAATGTTTTTTCAATTAAAAAAATACATATGGTAATTTCAAAATCACGAATGATTGAAAAAAAATTCAGTTAAATTCATCATTTTTACAAATTCTATTTTTCATCTAATTTTTCGATGTAATTCTAGATTTCCTGAAAAGTAATGAAATATTGAATGGAATAGGAATTTAAAAAAAAAAAAAAAAAACAAACAATACGATGGGAATTTAGAATTTGTTAAAATAATTGCCACTGTTCAAAAAAAAAAAGAACGAGCTGACAGCAAAAAGTTTATTGAATGTATTTTATATATTAACCGCGATTTGTCATCCCAAAATTTTGCTTTTTAAGCAATCTGCTATGCTTTATGAATTTTTCAACATGTATTCCAAGGATTTAGAAAAAAAAAGAACAAAACATTAAACTTTTACAACAAACGATTTCAAATTACAAATTCAATTAACCACTCAATTACTTAAAGGCTAAAAGGGAAATATTCAACAAATAAAAATTATTGCAATTTGAAATATGAACTATTGGAAATTATTTGATTAACATATTACTGATCAATCAGTATTTGATCAAATATATTCAAAAATGAATTTATGCAAATTTTTGTCAAATTTTCATTTTGTGAGCAAATGCAATAAGTAAGCAAAATAATACATAAATATTAAATAGTTTTTAGCCGTGTTAAATATTGCTCCCTAATTGGAAATAAATTTTTCATTTCATTGCAAATAAATTTACAAATTGAAATTTCGAGGATTTATTTGCTGTACTTTTTTTCCAATGGAAATGATCAATTTCGTTTCGTTTTAAATTTTTTCAAACAATTCGCAACATTTCTGCATTGTAAATTTTTTTCGTAGCGCAAAAAAAAAAAAGAAAAACGTACGAAATATCCACTTGAAAATAATCATCAATTCTAAATTGTAAGAATATTTTCTTTGAATGTGAATTTAAATTTTTTAGTTTTCCAAAGTGTATTTGAGATTTGAAAGATTAATTTTTCCTCAAAGCAAATGAAATTTGTAATTAATGTCGTTGTTGATAGTGTACTATAAATTAAATTTTTTTTTAAATTGTAATCTAAATTGAAAGGTGAAAACTTTTCAAATGCAAGCCTATAAACAAGTGAAATGAAATTTTCAAAAAGAAAATGAAAGTGAAATATTTTGAAATAATTTTTTTATTTCAAGTAAACTTTTCATTTCTTTTGCTTTTTTTCTTCTCTTCTTTGCTCATTTCTGTCACATTGAAAGTTTCTTTGTGCATTAAAAATTTAATGATACTAATTTAGCGCCGCAATGAGCGTAATTTACAAAATGAAATGTGGTAGTCGAGTAAAAATAAAAAAAATTGAAATTGAAATGAACCAATTAAAAAATTAGACTATTTGAAATTTCAACAACAAAATCATTGTTTGCATATATATGTATATATGCTAACATATATAACTTATATCATTTAATTTATTGATAGTCTGAATTATTAATTATTTGACATTCGAGAAAAATTGATATGATTTTCCTTCGAGCATTTTTCCTCTAGTGAAACAATGCAAATAGTGCATTGCCGGTTATATATACATAAGATATTACTCATTGCCGATAGTAATTTATGAATTATGGATTTTGAATTATGAAATTATCAAGTCGTCCGGAATGCTTCTGCCAAGCTCAGCTAGGATGTAGCAAAGAAATTTTTGCCATCGAGATACAGCTAGCAAATAATTTTTGATAAGAATTTGCTATTGAAAGAAAATTTCCAATAAATGGAACAGATTGAATTAAATACCCCGAATTCAAATTTTTACCATTAATTGGTTAATTAATTGAATGACTCAGATGGAAAATTATTGTAATATGAATTTTTTTCCTTTCGTAACTAGCATAATCGAAAATAGTATTGTATGAAAATAGTAAGTTATTTAGGCGGAACATTTCTTTCATAACATGTAACGTAACGTGCGTCAATGTCAAATGATTTTGTGAAAAAAAATTTTTATTTTTCAAAATTTACAAAATTTTAAAAGTTCTTTGAATTTTCATTTTTGTATCAAAAAACAAAATGCACAAGAAAAATTTATGGAAAAATTCTTTGCTTATTGCAATTTTTAAAGCATTTTAAACTTTTGTGTTCAAATTTCGAAAATTTTTCAAATCTTCAATTTTAAGAAAAAATTCATCCAACAATTGACTAAGAAATTTCATTTTTTCCTAAAAACATTTTGTTTTTTTTTCATAATTTTACTTTCAAATTTGCTCAAATGTATTTGCATTATGAATTTTGGACAAAATTTGTGCAGTATGCATTTTGAGCAAATTTGATAATTTAATATTCATTTTTAAAATTTCAATTCTTTTATTTGTTTTTCAAAAATTGTCAATTAGCGGCATTGATGTTTTATTTTTTCGTTTTTCTCTTTTTTTTTGTTTTGTTACTTGGAATCAAAAATCATCAGATTGATTAATAAATCGTTCAATTTCAACTTTATTTTCTTATTTTAAAAATATGAAGGAAATAAGCAAGAGGAAGAAAGAAAGAGAGAAAAAATGCGAAATAGAAGGCGCAGACGGATAATAATTAATTTAAATTAATTTTATTGCCTAAAATATTTCTTTTATGTTATCTTTTAAACTTAAAACATATTGCTTTAATTTTTCTTATTTGTTTGAAAAAACCAAAACACGCACACATATACAAAAATAACAATAAATAAACAACAAAAAAAAAGTGCCCAAAAAGCTTCACAAGATATTTATTTTATTTTTTTACCATTTATTTTATTTTTTGTACATTTTTTGAACTGTCATAAAAAATTTTTTCTTTTTCAAAACAGTTTTTTTCTTCAAAAAATACAAAAGCAAAAAGGAAAGGCTTTTTTTATTTTTTTTTAGTGCAATCAATTTCATATTACAATTAACATTATCGTTTTTCACATTCAACTGTAAATTTCCATATGTTAAAATTTTTTTTTTTAATTTGAAATACATATGTACGTTTTGGTATAAAAGTGAAAAATTTTTTGGTTTCTAATTAACATTTTTCAAATTGATTTTGTGCCTGCTTAAAAAATTTTTTTTACATTTTTAAAATATTTAAAACCAAAAAAAAAATGAATATTTGTTAAAATTTTTTAATATTGTTAAATTTTTAAAATTTCAATAAAGTTTTACCTACATTTCAGATTATTTACCTTTCGCTTTTTTTCAATTTTATTCCACAATTCTTCTTCATATCTTCATATACCGGGTGCTTCTTCAGGGATATTTTCTCTTAACTATTTTCACTTGACAGCTTTTTTTTTTGGTAAATTTGATAGATTGGAAATTTTTAGCAATTTTCATTGCTATACTTATCCAAATTTTTCTCTCAATGTACTTATTTTTGATAATTTTTGCTAACTATTTGCTGCTGATGCTTCGTTTAATTTTATTTCACAAAAAAATTCCATTTTCACTTTTTTTCTTGCTGATATTTTATTTTTGTTGAAAAAAATACCGCTTTTGCATAATTAGTAATTTTTGATTAATTTGTTTCATTTAAAATAATTTTATCGATTTCATCATCAGTACATAATTATTTCTGTATGTTTCCTATTCGTTGCAATTTGAGCAATTTCACTTCTTCATGATCATTTAATTAAATTTAGCAGTTTTCAGCACGCAAATTATGATTTTTTCTTTTTATTGAAATTTAAAATTTTTTGAACAAATTTAAATTTTTGCGCTTTTTTTCTTCATAGATGAATCTTGCTATTTTTTTTTTGACTATAAATTAAAGTTGAAAATCATGAAGGAAGAAATAGATGAAAGAAAAGAATAAAAAATGTTGACAAAAAGACAAATAGGTGACAGTTTTTTTTCTAAATAATTCGAAAGATGTTGGACTGTTTTTTTTTTCCTCTCTTTTTTTACAATAACATCTAAAATTAAAATTTTTTTTACAATTTCTTTTCTTTCTTGTTTTGCTTTTGAATTCTACAAATATTTAGTGAAATCCCGCAAAAAAAAATTTCATTGTTAAAAATGAAAATTTTTTTCCTTTCTTTTAGTCCCTGTAAATACAAGAAAGGAATTTTATCAAATGTAAAATTAAAATTTAAATTGGAAAAATTGGCAGGTTACATTTGAAGTAAATTAAATGCAATCAATAGCTTTTTTTCTTTTTTTTTATAGCAATGATAGTAAGTGATAGTTTATTTATTGTTAATTGTTTTAAAATTTACTGCGTTAGTTTCACCGTAAGAAAAAATAGTGAAATATTTGCTACAGTAATGTTTGCTAACATCATGCGATTGTAAATGTTTTTTTTTCTATATTGTTAAAAATTTATGCAAATTTCTAATTTTTTCACAAGTGAATGTATGTGCACATCTACGTCTTGTCTGTACGGATATGTGAGTGTGTGTGTGTGTGTGTGTGTGTGTGTGTGTGTGTGTGGTGGTGTGTGTGTGTGTGTGTGTGTGTGTGTGTGTGTGTGTGACATTTGAGTTTAAATTAATGAAAGAATTTCAAAAATTACGATAGCCTCAACTAAATCTCTAAATATTTTCTAATTTGACAACATCTTTAGATTTTTTTTCTTTTTCTTTTGAAGCAATTTGAATATTTATGAACAGTTTTGAAATAATTTAATTTGTTATTGAGTCATCGCTTTTTTCTAATAGATTAAACTTATCGATTATTGCTTGAATATTTTCTTAAGTATTTCAATGATTGTATACGAGACACTATTATTTCTTTCTTTTTTTCTTTTTTTTGTTTCCAGGCTGGAAAAAAGTTAAGCCAATTTAAAAATTAATTAAACGATATTGTTCGAAAAAAGTTATCATCAATGAAGTCTTATCAGTATCAGTTACTGTCATTATTGTCTAATTATATTTTACAAATTATATTTCTGTTCACTGCACCAATTATAACTATCAATATAATACAAGCAAAAAATATTAATGATTCATCTGCTGATATTACAACGATCAGTACTACTGGTAATAATTTTGGGAATCAAAATTCAGTAAATTATGATACTGATAGTTATCAGCATTCAGTGGGTACGGTATCGAAAAGTATAACACCAAAAAAACTTGAAAATTCAGTTATTGATGATGAATTCACTTTAACTGCACATAAACAACACCACTACCATCATCATCGCCACGAAGAACAGGAACAACAACAACAGCAACAACAACAACCACAAGGACAACAACGACAAAAACAACAAAAACAGGAAAACGAAAATGAAAGAATAAATAACGGAGGGAATTCTAATACTATAACTGTTGCTGCTACAAGTGCAAATAACGCTGCTGATCGTAAACAACAACAAAATTTGACAAATTTGATAGATTTTCCACTAATTATTCCCGTAAATTATTCCGTGAACAAAGAATTCGCATTATTTATTCGTTCGATAACAAATAAACACAATTTCCAATCATTAATTAATCAACTGATTCATAATGATAGTAGTAGTAGTATTAATAGTAATAAATGGGAAATTTTGTATCAACGAAGGACTAAACTAAACGACATTAGCAATAATCGACAAAAACGCTGGACAGATAATACTATTGGTAATGAAACATTTAATGCATCAATACCAATAGGTTATCAACCACCAACCATTGCCTCTGATAAAAGCCTAACATCATCAGATTATCAGATTTATGATACTGATGATAGTGATAGTCGATTTCGAATACCAGTGGAAAATATTATTATTATGGGTAATGATGCAGATGATGATGATAATGGTGATATTTTCAATACAACATTTCATGTTGATGATGATATCGAAACAAGGGATAGTTATGAAGCGATGAATTCCATTGAAGAGAATAGCAATGAGAATGGAAATACGGGAATGGGAATTGTTCGAGTAGAGTCAGAAATAATACCAACAGATAGTATTGAAAATATTGAAAGTGGTGTAAAATCAACGAGAACCGGAATGGCTAAAACAAGCAGAATGACTAAAACGGAAAATGGAAAAGATGAAAAATGGGATAAATTGGAAAAATTAAAAGAAATTATGGATGAAAATTTGTTGAAAACCGTAATGATTGGGGCAAAAAATCATATGCAGCAAGAAGATGAAATAGATTTGGTGAGGATTATGAAAAATTTTAATTTCAAATTTTGCAAAAAATTATAGGGAACAATTCAAGAGATGAGAATTTCGGACGATCCTAATGATGCTGCAATTGCATGCGATGATGAAACTGTGAGTCTAATTTTATCAATTATCAGAATATGGTAGGTAATCGGGATGAGTTTTTTTTTTTTCTTTTTTTTACTTTTTTTTGCGATTTATAATAAAATTTTGGAATTTTCAAAATTCGCTTATAGCAAATAAAAATGCCTTTAAAAAATTTTTGAAAATTCACCATTCATTAGCACATACATATATGTTTTTGTACAAATTATTACCAAAATTCAGAAGTTATTAAAGTTTTAATTTAAAAAAAAAAATCTTGATAATTAAGTAAACATTCCATTTCTTTTTGCCATTTAGTGGAAAAGACGAAAAATGAAGTCGTTAAAGGTAAACAAAAAATCTGCTTTGTTTCATTTTTATTTGATCAATGCTATTGTTATTATTGTCGTTGTTGTTGTTTGTTGTTGCTTGTTGTTGTTCGTTGTTGTTTGTTGTGTTTGTTGTTGTTGTTTTGTTATTATTATTATTGTTGTTGTTTATTTGTGCATTTTTCATCTAAATATCAAACTTGCTTAGCTATTTTTCAGTAAATAAACATTTCCTTTGCATGTTTGTAGAAGTCGGAAAAGATTTTCCAAAAAAAAAATTGCTCTTTTTATTTCAGATGCAATATTTTCAAAAAACTTTTGTACTCATCGAGCTAATTAATTAGCAAAGAAAAAAGAAAAAATGTATTGGATCAGTTGCGCTAATTAATTAGCATGATGTATAAGTGTTATATCGTCTAAATAATGCTTGCAATATATTCATTTATTTAAATCTTATCTTCTTTTTAAATCCAAAATTTTTAAAATTTATTCTATAAATTGGAATATTGAATGATTTTTATTTTTAGGAAGGCAGTGGTGTGCAGGAAGAAGAAGAACTACGAGAAATTGGTTGGTCCTAACATTATAACATTTTTTTCTAGACTTTCTAAATCGTATTGTTCAGAAATTCTTCATGAAATTTCAAGCTAAAAATTAATTTAAAAAAAAAATGATTTTAAAGCAAGCCAACGTAATCAATTTGGTTGGAAAAAAATTTTATTAAGCATAATGGATTTGATGAAATTTTCAGAACTTTTTATTATCCAATGATTTTGAATAGAAATTTAACGAAAAAAGAAAATTAAAATTCGGAAAAATGTACAACTGCTGTTAGATACTTAAGCTTAACCTTTTTCCAGAAAATCTCTTACGCAATTCAGCTTTTAATATTTAGTGCTGCTAATCAGAATATTTTTGGTTCTTTTTTTCTTTAATAAAAGTAATTTACATTTTAACTTTTCTAACACTTTTTATGATGCTCATTTTTTCAAGCAATGTTTGTAAAATTTTGCAGAAAAATTGGACAAAACAATAATTACAACATCACAGCCATCTTCTATGCTTACATCTGCGGATCATCTACGTGGTATGTCAAATTAATCAAGAAAAATGTTGTTTTATTAAATCTTTTTCATATGATAATTAGTTTTTACCAATTAATCAATTAATTTTAAGTCCACTTAGTTTTTCATACCTTAAAAGTTTTAGCTCATCTATGGCTAACATTTTTTGATTTAAAATGATTTATGGTTTAATTTTTTGAAAAATGAAAAAAATGCAACAAAAAATTGAAATTTTCATCGTTAATTTTATTTTCTAAATTTTTAATGATTTATTGGAGCTAGCGCATTTTTTTGAAATTCACAAATTTTTAGCCTACAAAAAAAATGGATTACAATATAAATTTTTGGAAAAAAAAAGAATCAAACCTCTTAATTGACTTAAAATTTATCTTTATTAAAAAATTACTGAAAATTTTACAAATTTCAATTAGTATCGAAATTTTTGCTGTATTTTTAAAAGTACGTTTTTTTTTTTTTCCCCCGTATATAGTAATTTCCAGATGAACATAATGATTATCATTACCCATATTCTTTCTCCTTTTCATCTTACTCTTCATCTGCTGACCACAATGACCAGTTTATTTTTGGCAAATATGTAGATAATTTAATTTTACCCCCTTCCTATGTAACTACTGTTACGGACAGTATACCGGAGCGTATAATTTCGATTATTTCATTAATGGAACAATTTCAATTATTGAAGCAATAACAAAAATTCATGAACTTCGGAATAACTACGGCAATGTACCGGCGGTGGTTTGGCATTTAGTAGATTCAGTCATGCAAACGCAGAGAATGACAATGAATAAATTAATAGATGCAAATGCATGCTCGTTGTTGTATGACATATTCCACATATTTTTGTCGTTGCTTTTTATGGTTGATAATAGAAAGTTGTTCAAAATAATTGATTAATTATTTAATTACTCACATTTATATTCATTTAATTTTTTTTTATTGTAGCAAGCATGAAAAATAATTTATTTCCTCTTTGTGAATATTATGTAATTACTTAACTTTATTTTTTAAATTTAATTCATAAATCATTTAAATCATAATTTTCTTTTTCTTTTGAAATTAGTAAATTATACTAAATTAACGGAAATGGTAACTATTGCAAATTTGGCTTACCATGAATTTTGAAATTTTGTAATGCTTAAAATTTTCATCTTCTGTAGTTTTTGTAATTTTTAATAATAGTAAGGTTATAATGGTTAATAACAAATTGGTATTAACTAAGCTAATGATGTTATAATTGGTATAACTGATACTAGATAGCAAGCTTGGATTCAATAATGTTTTTTTCCTGATCATTTTAAATGGTAACATTTCAATGTTGGATAGGGCGGAGTGATTTGCAAATTATCAATGCTTGTAAGAATTTTTTTCTCCTTATCTTTTCACTTTATCAATCATAAATTTAGCGAGAAAAAATTTTTTTTTCTAGAAAAGGGTGATAAAGGTGATAAGGGTGATCGAGGTGAACCGGGACCACCAGGACTAACTGGTCCGAAAGGAGAACCTGGAACAGTTAGTAAACTTTTGCATCTTTTTTCCTTGTTTTTTATAATTAACCGGTGAACATAATTAATGAAGAAAAACTAAACCATTTTCTAATAAATGCTGTAGCTTTAGTGTCCTGCCACCTGCCAGCCAGGACGTGATGGACGCGATGGTAGACCTGGAATGGCAGGAGAAATGGGACCAATGGGACCACCCGGCCCACAAGGATCTCCTGGGCTACCAGCTCAGGCATTACAAGAAGGATTAGGAGGAGTGCAAACTATTGTTGGTCCTACAGGACCGCAAGGACCACCTGGACCAATGGGTTAGCGTCCATTACTTTAATTTTATATAATAAATATTTTCAGGAATTTATCATTAGTGATAAAATAATAGCTCAGCATTTTAGGGCCGAGAGGACCACCAGGACCACCGGGTGTCGGAGAGCCAGGATTTCCTGGACCTCCGGGAGTTCCAGGTCGCTGTGAAAGATTGCATCCTGAAGATATCGAGCGGATCATTAGCGATCCTCGAATTAAGGTTTGGGACTACATTTTTTGCCACAATTCTTTTTTTTGCAGAAATTTGATTTAAAAATTCTCAATCAACTAAAAGGGAAGCTGGAATTAAGCTGGCTAATTATACGCTAAATTAAGCAGTAATTAATAATTGCAGGGTGAAAAAGGCGATTGTCTACCGGGGATGCCGATTAGTCGTCCAGGGGAAACGTCACCATATCAACATCGTTATACAATGAGAGGCCAGAAAGGTTAATTATAATAACAATTATTGATAATTATAGCATGAATTTTCTGTAAAAATCAATAATTGAAATTTAGGTTAAGTCAATAATTTATTTTGCAGGTGAACGTGGTGAAACAGGACGAATGGGTCCAATGGGTCCGATGGGTCCAATGGGTCCAACTGGACAACCAGGACCGCCCGGTCCAGCTGGACCAACTGGGCCAGCTTATCCACAACCAACGCATGTTGCGCCTGGAGGAGTAAAAATATTTGCAAAACTGGAATTAAAAAAATTAAAGCAAAAAAGATTATTAAAAAGACAAAAGAAAAGTAGTAGGAAATAAATTCATTAATTCGCTCAAAAAAAACTCCAATGTTTAGGCCAATGTTAGCCGAAAAAAAAACATTAGGTCTTTCTAATCGATTCAAATTTCAATAAATTTCGGTAAAACATAATATAAACTTCTAAAGCATATTCGAAAAAAACTTTTAGTTTTAAAAATTTCTTCAAATCTTATTTAGTTTTAAAAAAGTTTGTTTATTAGATACATTATTATTATTTTCTTCATCATAGCTAATTATTACAGTTGCTTTCTCACAAAAAAAAAAAATCTAATAGATAAAAGTGAAAATTAAAAGTTTTTATAAGTATTTAACTGTCATTAATTAACTCATCTTCTACTTTGTATTTTTTTCGATAGGTTCAAGTATATCCGACTACAGTTGAATTGTTCTCCGCATCAAATGGTATGCCCATTGGTTCGCTTACATTTTGCATATCAAATCAGCAGTTATATATACGAGTTAATGGTGGCTTCAGAGATATTAAAGTTTGTAATTTTTAAATTAACATTTTAAAAAAATTCAATTTTATATTTTTTTGAAAAAAAGTTCATTTTTTAACATACTAAATTAACAATAATTATATAAATGACGGTAAATTTAAGTCGCTTTTTTTCATTAATATATCAAAATTTTAAAAATTTCTCAAAAAAAATTCAATTTTAAAATTTGAAATGGAATTCCAGTGTTTTAATCACTTGGTTTAATTTTAATAGTTTAATTTTAATCATTTTCAGCTTGAAAATTTCCATCCAGTTACGCAACATCGTCCAACAGTTGTAAGTTTAATTTGGTGACATTTTTTTTCACTTAATTATTTTAATTTCATTCACTATTATTATTATTATTCAATCGTGCTTATTAATTATTTTTTTATCTTTTTTTTCCATCACGAAAAGTAACGAAAATGGCCTAATGCTCTTGGCCTATTGCTAACAATATCCTATTGCTATTTTTTAAAATGGCCTATTGCTATTGAAAAAAAAATAAAAAATTTTTTTTATAAAATTTATTTTAAGAAAAATTATCATATGAACAAACTAGTATTCGTGATGACCAATTTTCAATAAGCTCAAATTGATAATTTAAATTAATTAATCATTTGTTTTTAAATATACTTAATTAGACATTGTGGTACTATTAGAAGTGAATTTTTATTTTGCTTTTTTTTCAGATAAAAAAAAATGGAATAAAAAATGAAATTTCTGTAATATTTCCGATTTGTTTTTCTTTTTTTCTTTTCGAACTGTAAAATTTATAAGTTTTACTTAGAAAATATTATTTAACTTTGATTGAAAACAGTATTCTTGCGATTGTTGGTTGTAGTAGGAAGAAACATTTATTAGAAAATGTGTCGTTCAAAATTGAATAAATAATTTAGGAAATTGAATTTGCATCACCAAACAAAAATTTCATGCAATATTGGGTAAGTGCATTATTTGATTAAGCTATTCTTTTAGATGTTTGTCGCAGTCAATAAATTGATAGTATTGGTAAAGCTTACTTGTAATGATATTTGTGATGCTGCTACTGATACTGTTCGCTGATATTTGTCAGTGTTTTTTTTCGTCTGCTTTTTTTTCAAAAAAAAAAAGGAGAAAATTTTTGAAATGTTTCCGGAAATTTTGTGAGTAATTTTTTATATCATTTTTCAATTTTCATATTTTGAAATTCCTAAAAATTTTCTTTTCATAGTTGGGTTATTTCCGGAATAATTTTTTGTCTTATTTTCTCCACTTGATAAATATATCAAAGCAATTGATTAAAAAGTACTTACTTAGGCAATGCATTTCAAATTATTCCGAATTAATTTTCGATCGAAAAAAAACAACTCACTAGAATTTATGATATATGATTTTATTTTTTTGTGATTATAGTAAAGAAAAAAGGAAAAACTAACAACAGTAATTTTGCTATACTTAATTTAAGACTTAGTCCAAATAAATGCTTCCCGATAACAACCGATTCCGGATTTTAACAACCATATTTTCGCATCAACCCAGCCAAAATAATCCATTAAGAGACGCTCGAAAGAGAATTAGTTATCTTAAATTTTGCCCAGATATTTTTCTATTTCCCTTTTCTCCCATCTCCCCCTCCTCCTTTCTCTCCTCCGGCAAAAAAAGGAAAAAATTAACTTAAAAGTGTTCAGTGATACGTGTAAGTCACAGAAAGATATATGTTAGAATTCAGGAGGCATTTGTAATTTCGAAACTTTTAAATCTTAATAAAACTTTTCCCTAGATTAATAAATAAAATTGAAATAAAGCAAGAGCAGGAAAAAGAACAAATTGCTTTGCATAATTTATCTAAAAGTATTCACCTGATAATTGTTATCGAAGTATTTACTATTATTTTTCATTGAACAATTAACAAATAAAGTAGCAGTAATAGCAGTAGTAGTAGTAGTAAATACTATTAATGCGTATTCCATATTTTTGATAGTTGAAATTATAACTGTATAATATTATCAAAAGCAACACATATGCTGCCGGAATGAAATAAGCGATTTATGATTAAGTAAATTTTCCTTCCTCTTATTTTGTTTTTTTTTTCTTCAACCGGATTTATTATTATTTTTTATTGAATAATTAGCAAATGAAGTAGTAATAGTAGTAGTAGTAGTAATAACTACTACTTGAGTATTCCATATTTTTGATAATTGAAATTATAATTGTGCAATTTTATCAAAAGCAACACTTATGTTGAAATATTTTTAAAACAAGCTTTAGCAATATGGAAATTTTAACCAAATCAAATTGCTTAATTAAAAATTATGACTGCATACTGAATGGAAAATATAATTTACAAATTTTTTGTTAAAAGGCTTTTTTTCGGTGAAAAATGGTAAAAAAAATTTTTTAATTATAATATTTGCTGGTGATTCTATGATAATACAAGAATTTTTTAATCACAAAATTTATCAATTTATCAAGCATTAAGTAATTTTTATTTTTCTCAAGCTTATTAATATTTAAGAAATGCGCTATCATATCCAGCTTATCTTTTTTTTTTAAATATACACATTATCTTCTAAAGCACCTTTTCTTTTTTTTAAATCAATTCCGAAATGCTTTATAGTCAGTGCTTCGTTCCGTTTCCGTCGAACTCCATTTGCAGCAAGTTTTTAGGAAGAATCATACAAATCAGGAATACAACATCATACTCGTTTGATATCCGAGCAAACACGGTTACCGCATATCCGGATGCCTCCACATATTCCTAATCACTCATATCAATTAGCTCTCGGTGCCCACAGATCGCTTGATAAACAATCAAGATTTGATATCATTGATCGACGGAAAATATCCGGAACATCATTGCCTGTGCAACAATATTCTTCCGATCATAAGTCACCAATGCAGACACAAGTTACCCGAAAATCATCAACATATCCTTGTCAGCAATCACAAGTTACCCGGCAATCATCACCATATCCCTGTCGGCAATCAAGACAAACACTTAAACCAAAATCTAACCAATCTTCGCCATCTTCGGTTGCGGAATATCAACCATCACTAGGTCAGCTTCATCCAAGTCATTATCTGTCACAATCACCGTTGTCACCGAGTGATCAGTTATCGCAAAACCATCAGCAATTGTCCCAGAGGTTGGATGATACTTCTAGACTGGATCATCAATCTGAACTTGCTGTAATGGCTACCGCTTCAACATCATTTAGTCAACAATGGTTCAAACAACCAACAATTTTACCACTGGATGAGGTGACCCATTCAAATAACCAAACAATTTCGGCCAAGCGATTTTTGGTCTTTCCTGTTTTTTTTACGCCTTTTTTAGCAGAAAAATTCTTTTCAAAAATACATTAAATTTTTTGGTAAAATAAAACATACCACACATGACAATTTTTATCTCAAAAAGGCATAATGTTAAAAGATAACAATTATTGATTAATTAGTTTTGGAATAGACAAATCAAAATTAAGCGAACTTCTGCTTTCCTCTTAAAACTTAATTTTTATAAAATAGAAAAATCAATTAGTAGGCTAAATATTACAGCAAAAAAAGAATGAAAAACGAAAGCAAATTTGTTAATCCAAAACCTGAGCTAATTCAATTATTGGTTTCTTTGCCAAAAATCAATATTGCTTCATCGATAGGCAATAAATGATTGGCCAATGAATTAATCAGTTATTTCATGATGTTAATTGATTAATTAATTTGAACCATTCAAATTAATTAAAAATGCTTACTTTCATGCATGCATGCTTTGAATGCATGCTTGCTTGCATGCACTGCAAGTCATAATGTTGCAAATATCATTGTTAATGGTACTGCGGATGGCAAGAATTTTTGCATACTAAGCTTTCATTTCGAATTTTTTTTCGCAATTAATCTAATTAATTCGCACAAATTTATTGCACAAATAACGCACACTAAAACTTGCACTTTTTTAATTTTTGAAATTTTCTCAAAAAAAATGGAAATGCACTTTTTTTAATTTAGAAAGTTTTTTTAAAAATCTACCAAAAATTTTTTAAATTTAGTTGAAAAAGTATTGCAATTTCTATTTGTTATAAAATAAAACAAAAAAATTTTAAAAATGAGCAAAATTAAGCAAAAAATACGTTGTAATTAAGCAACAGGCACATCATCATTCACCGCATCATTCACGATATTCGGATCATCATGAAAGCTTACGACATCGCGAACGACCGGGATTGGAACGAATGCATTCCGCTTTTCCATCGCACGGTACTCATGCTAAGGATCTTGTGGTAAATTTTTTTTCTTTGACTACTAATTTTTTGCTTTTCATTTTTTAAAATTAATTTTCGCAAAATATTATATGTCAAAATTTGAAATGAACTTATGAAATGAAAAAGTATAGTTTATCGCTTTATTTTTAAGCTTCATCTCATAGCGTTAAATGCACCAGTGACTGGTCATATGCGTGGCGTACGTGGAGCTGATTTAGCATGTTATCAACAAGCACGTCATGCTAACTTTCGCACCACTTTTCGAGCATTCATTTCATCACACGTCCAGGTTTCACATTAATTAACCATTTCATAAAATTCAAATTTTGAAACTAAAATTTAATCAAACAATTTCTTACGCATTTTTTAAACAAAATTTTAAAGCAGAATTTAATTAAGCACATTTCCAACTAAAATTAATATTTGAAGTCGTTGAAATTTTAAAATTAAAATTTAAAACAAATTTGAATGATTTAAAGTTTAATTACGCGAATTTGAATTAACTGACAATAATTTTTTTTCATTTTATTCCCTGCAACTAATGATATATTATTATCGGTCTCTTGCATCTGTTTTAATTCCTTAGGCTTAGTTTGTCCTTTTCGTGCATTTAAAATTTTTAACATTAATTGAAATTTCATAATGAACGATAATTAAAACTAGATGTATTTTTGTCTCCCTTACTCTCGCTCTCTTTTCTATCTGCCGTATTTTATTTTTTGAAATATTCCAATTCAATTACTTTCAAACTTTTAGCAATTAAAATTAAAAGGAATTTGATTTCTTGTTTTCCAACAAATTTTTGCAGAATGAGGTGAGAAATAATTTTCCTTAGGATATAAATAAAGTGGTACATAGCGGTGATCGAGATACACCAGTGGTTAATCTTCGCGGAGAGCAATTGTTCGAATCCTGGAGTGATATATTTAAGCAACGACAAATGGCTGATGTACCCATTTATTCATTCAATCGTCGAAACATTTTCACTGATCCAACATGGTTTGTTGTTGAATTGATGCGACTGTATCGTTTGAAAATATTTTAATGAGAAATATCGGAAGAAAACATTGTGAAAAGCGGGAGAATAGGCATCAGTTATTATTTATTATTCTTCATTATTCAACGGATAGAAAGAGAATAATTTTAAATACCCATGTAATAGGCACTAAAGATAAGTGAAAGATAAAGTTAAGAATAATTATTCAGATGAAAATTATTTTAAGGCCAGAAAAACGTATATGGCATGGTTCGGATTTATTCGGTAGACGTAGTGAATCCGGTTACTGTAATGCTTGGAGATCAGCGTCACCATCTCAGGTAGGACGGGCGTCATTCATCGGACGCAGTTTACCGTTATTACATGATAGCCATGATTGCGAATGTTCACGTGAATTAGTTGTACTATGCATCGAGGTATTTTTTTTCCGTCAAAGTTTTTTAATATTTATTAATGAGAGAAGTGGCCTATTGGCTAATTTGTGTAATTAAATGACCAAGACTGGCCCATCTATCATTGATTTAGCACATAATGATGTGATTTAATCACTTCTTTTCATAGCTCTAAACGTGCAACTGGAAATATTTACATAAATCTCAATCATTCATTTTTCTATAGTACTGATATTTAACTAGGCGGAAATGTGCCGCACAAATACATAAGCTAGACTTTTTCTCAAATTTTTCCTTGGTTAATTTTAACTCAATTTATTAAAATTTTTTTTCCAGAATATGAGCAAGCACAACGTGGACAGACGATTGGGTAAGAAGAGAGTATATTTTAATGCGTAGAAAAAAACGGAAAAACAAAAATATTTCAAATATGAGAACTTCTTTTTCTTGATAAATTTTTGTATTTCCGTTATACAATTATACGATAATTAATTAATAGCTAAATACAATATTGCATTCAACGAATACATTTAATTTTTTTTGCGAATAAATTTTTATTGCTATTTTCGCAAATCTTTTCCGTTTTAGTTTTTGTATTTTTTTGCACTAATTACAACAATCTGAGCATGATTAATTAAGATTATAGTTAATTAAAATTTAACAAATTTCTGTAGGACTTTTTTTCTCTCCATCATTCTTCTCAACTGCTTTTAAATTGTAATTACTGCCATTTTGTATTTTTCATTGCTTTTTTATTTCAAACTTTCACAATTTTTGAAATATTTCAAAAAAGTAAAAAAAACCGCAAATTAAAGTTTCGCTTCAAGTTGCATCAATGAAGCAAGAATAATTTAATTAACACTGATTATAATGGAAATTAAATTGAACAAAAAAAATTTTTTAAAAAATACCACTTCATGATAAAAAAAAATGAGAAAGGTTTGAAAATTTCGTTGTCTTTTTTTTCAAACGTACTTATGTAAAAACATTTATTGCATATTTTCGTGTATTGATTTCAATCATTTAAATAATTTTAGGAAATGAATCAAATTTAATGCTTTGCATAAATTCATTAAAAAAAGCTAATAACTTTGTTTTTTCCTACTCCCATCAACAGTATTTTTTAATTTATTTAAATTGTTAATCATTATTTGCTTTTTTGGGCATCTTTTCAATGATTACGATAACAAACTGATGTGTTAAAGATAATAACGATTTTATATGATATACGCTGTCTCATATTGAAATTCCAACGATTAAATATGTCATTTCTTTTTATTTCTTCACAATTGAGTATTATTATTGTTTTTTATCCTTTTTATTATGTTTGCTTTTTGCTTCTATGCTTGCTAATTAATCAATAATTGTCAACTTATACTATGCTAATTTTTGCATTTTAATTTTGATTCAACTAATTTTGAATTCAATGAAAATAAAGAATTCCTTGGAGACACCAATATGTAAATAATGAATAATGATGCAGATTTCAACTGAAAATGAACAGATTCAATTAATTAATATCAATCTTACCGAGAAAAAATGAAACAATCAATATTTCACAGCAATGCATTGCACATCATACATTACTTGAATAATAGGAATTTTGAATATGGAGAATTAAATAAAGAGAATTTTTAGTGATTATTGATTTTAAAAAAAGAAATAAAATTTACAATGATAAAAAAATTTTTAATTTGGTCAAGAAGAAATATAAAACTTACTTGATCTATTGCATTGATAATACGGTAATACGTTGACAAGTTGACAAGAATGGTTTATTACTGTGCTATTAATAGCAGATTGCGTGAAATAAAATACGAAATTTCGTGAAAAAAAATAAATCCGTGAAATACGAAATTAAAAAGGAATCGTATTTCTTTGTACGATATAGCGATATATAGATTGGAATAGCAATATGTAAACAAAATTAGCGTGAAGTAAACAGAACTTTTTCCAAGTGTATGCTTAGGAGAAGATAGCGATGTGGAAAGTTGCAGATGAAGATGATCAATGAAGATACGAATCCAGGGATTAGGAAGCCTTATATCGTAAACTTGCTTACATGTTGTTAGTTATTTAAACAAAGGATTGAATTATTACAATAGATGCTTTATTTATTACCGCTAGTAGATTTAGTAGCTTGGAGATACGGTAATAAACAAGGAAGCCTCAAATGTTTACAACATAACGGTCATTATTTTGAAATGAAGAACATTACAAATTTACTGCTCAATAAGGAATTGAAAACAACTAATCTTATTTTATACACAAAATGATTGTTTGGCTTAAGTTAAACAAAAAATTTTCCAATTTTTTTCCATTCTTCCGACAGAATCGTTGTAAGACGATGTTTCTGTCATCAATTGAATGGTTGGAGAAATAAGACAAAATGATTAATTAACTTTATTTTAAGTAATGATGGAAATATAAAATGCAATAGATTAATTATAATATTAAAAGTAATAAAATTGTCGATTAACTGAAGAATAGATTCGATAAAATTTCGCTTAGTAAAATTAATCTCAAAGATAGCAATTATTGATTGACTGAAGGATCGATTTAATAAAATGTTGTTTTTGTATCACCATTTTAAAAAAATTTTTGTTTGTCTTATTCCCAATTCATTAATTAGCAATAATTACAAATGGAGGAAAAATGAAATGGCTAAATATTCTTCAATTGATCTAATTTGGAATTATTGCAAAAGTGTGCAATGTTGTATAGTAATCCCTATTTCATATAATTTTTTTTTTCCTTTTTTTTTTTAATTTAATTAATTTAAGCAACAAAATTTTCAACTTTATTTCTCATAAACAATTCAATTAAATTAAATGAAAATAAATTATTGTGAATAAAATGACAAAAAATTATTCAATTTTGAATGAATTAAATTAAATTATAGAATCAGTGAATTTTCTCACAAACTTAATGAGTAAACAAATCTGATGGCAGTATAATAGTATAGTGCGATACATGATCAGGTTCGATAAACATTTTTAAATTTCTCATTTTAAATTGATTAAATTCTAAAAGTATAAATTTTTTTTTTAACTGTATGATTTTTTATGGAAAAAAAAATAAAAAGATATTATTAGAAATGAAATTAAAATTTATAAAGTTTATTAATTTATTGGTGAAAATTTAATTAATTAGTTTTCTTCTTCCTGTTAACTGTCACAAACTTGAATTGAGCAAAATGAAGTCAGTTATAATAAATTAATCTTCAATGTTAATAGATTGAAAATAAAATCAGTAATTTAAATTTCGAATTATTGATTAATTCGTAATAGCATGCCTGATGGCAAGTTTTCGTTGAATTTAATTTTAAATTTTATTATCAAATAAACTCTTGATTTTTTATATCTTTTCATGGTTTCCTTTTTTTCCATCGATGTTTCTCTTTCTGTTCTCTCTTTCAATTTCGCCGTTTTTTATTTTCAAATCATTTGTTGGATTGAATTAAATTGACCTGCTAAATGTGAATGTTATGAACAGGTAATTTTGAATCAGATCGTCAATTTTTTTTCTTTCATTTTACCGCTTGAAATGGAGTATTTCTTTTTTTTTTTTTGATTGAAAAGGTATCTGCCATAAATGTGATGTGCATGAATTAACAAATGCAGATCTATATTAGATGTTAATCAGTACATCGGGCAAACAAATAGTAACATATAATAGCTGTCGTGTTACACTTTACCGGGTGATAACACATAATCGGTATTAGCTGATAACAGGTAACCGACATTGGATGATGATACATAACATTTGTGAGATGATCGCAGATATCAGGTGAGTTTTGATGTAGCATATCGAATGATAATATATCACTTATATTAGACGATAATGTGTAACCGGCAACAGCTGATGATATATATCGGATGATAGCATGCAAACTGTACTGGATAACCAGGTGTAAATCCTGTACCAGGTGATGATACATATCGAGATAATAACATCGGAATACTGTATCGGTTGAGCCATAAACTGATTTGTGACATGCTAGTTGAATTTCTCAGTGCTGTTTAAAAATGAATGACACATCTTTTATTCTTTTTTCTTTTATTTCTTTTGTCCAAAAGAAATATCCAAAAAAAAGTATTTTATTATAGAGAAAGAAGAAATGAAAAAAAACTGCTATTATAAACCTATTATAAACCAGGTAAGATAATTGAGAAATAAACACAATAAAACTTTCTAATTGGTGGATTTGAAAAGAAAAGAAAGAAATAACTATAGTAGTAAAAGAAAGAAACTAAAATTGGAGTCGTTTGAAATTTTATGAAAAAAATTCCGACAATTTAAAAGAAAATTCTCAAAAAGAATTTTTAGCTCACATTAACAGCAAATTTATTATTGTATAATATACTTTTTTTTGCAACATTTTTAAATGAAATACTCAATTTTGAACAAATTACAAAATTAAGCAAAAAAGAAGGAAAAAAACTGACTACGGTAAAAAAAAGAGGAAAAAAAGGACAAAGAAATGAAAATTATTTTTGCATTTCTTTTACTGGTAAAATGAATATTTGGCATTTAAGAAATTTTTTTTCGCATCTAAACTTTCCATTTTTTGATTCCTTTCAATATCCAGAAAGTTCCTGGAAAGTTTGATCCAATTCCTCGGAAATGTTTTTGTATCGCTCCTTCTCGTGTACCAACTCATCTGCAAATACAAACAATATAATTTTTTTCGTATTTTTTAAAGTGAAATTTCATAAAATTTGGAAAATTTCACAAAATGAAAATACTAGATAGTCATGCAGACAGAAAATGTGAAAAAGAGGACAAATTTTTCAGATTCATTCTTCTATTCATTATTAATACGGTAATTACTTTAGTAACTGCCAGCCACTGATTGTAAATTAACTAGCAATTAAACATGAAATATTTTGTCTCAAATTATTCAAACTGGCCAAAAATTAAATTTAATTTTGAACTAGCTAATAGCTAGCATAAAATCATTAACTGCATTTTAAATGAACAGTACCTTAATTTAAAGTAATCAAATTTAATAACTATTACATGTATATTTCATTTTTAGCAGTAAAATGAATGTAATTAGAAAAGAATAATTCTAAAAAATTTCTTTTAAGCCTAATAATATTTGAGTATTTGAGTATAAATCATATTTTGTTTATTAAGGGAAAAAGCTTATTTAAATTTCCTTTCATCAAAAGGATGCAAAAATTACCGTCATTATTATTCGAATATTTGTATAACACTTAATTATAATGAAGAGCAAATCCATCCGGGAAAACAGAGGGGAAAGAAGAAAAGTAGAAACATTTATTACTTATCAATAATCACACATGAAAACAAAATAAACAAGCATGCCTCAAATTATTACATGTCATCATAGCACAACAATTATAAGTTGATATTCGTCTTTGTTTATTTTTGGGAAATTGGAACTTGTATATTTATATAGTTAACAGCCCTTCCCTCGCCTTTCTTGCTCTCCACAATCAAGTAGTATTCGAGGAATTTGACAAAAAAAAAACACACCAAATGATCCTATTATTCATTTAACCTTCCCATTCAATGCAAACAATGAATGATATTTGTAAATGTGAATGAAATTCTTAAATGCATTTTCTTCAGAAAAACTAAAAATACGATCTCAAATCTTTCATTCATTTATGAAACAAGTGGAAACGAAGAGTTTTTTACAATTAAAAATTTTTACGGATAATTTAGGATAGAAGAAAAAAAAACGACAGGAATGTTTATAAATTTCAAAATTCTCTAAACGATATTACACATTAGCAAAAAAATAAAAAAAAACCCAAATAAACATAAATAAATGGAAAGAGATAAAAATCAGTTAAGCAAATTAAACAGAATACCACACAAGCTTTAAAATTCATAGAGAAAAAAAAAATGCGTTAATTTTTCAATAAAATTTGATAAATTTTCTAAAACACGAAAACATCCAATTTGGTTATAATTAAATAATTATGTTGGAGAAAAAAAAAGGAAGAATAAAGAAGTAAGGCTTTTTTTAACAAATAACCGGATAGCAAATTATTGAATACAGTGAAAAAAAAAATGCATGCATACTGTAGAAACTAAACATATTGATAAGTATTTGATTTAAAAATTCAAAGAAAAAAAAGAATTAAATAGCTTATAATAACACATGAAAGAAAAAACTGTTTATTGGTAGAGCAGTAAAATTCAAAGTGAAATGAAAAAAAAAAAAAAAAACTGTTCATTGGCAGTGAAATTCTGAAGTGAAATAAGGGAAGGTAAGAAGTAATTTGTTATCATTAAGTGATTATAAAATTTTGTGAAGAATGCAAAATGAAATTTTCTTTTCAAATCTATCATACATTTCCTCCTGCTCGTTTTGTTAAACTGAATCTTTCTTTTAATTATAAGAAAATATCCCGGTAAAAGAAAAATAAATCTATTACCCGCTTCATCTTCTTCTCTACCAATAAAAAAAAAAAGGAAATTTGAAACCTAGCAATCAACAAGCTATCCAATATCCCATATAGTTTAACATAAAGTTCCAAATTCCGTAACAATTAATAAATGTTTGCTTTAGGTTAAAAAAAAACAAAAGAAAAAGAGAAAAAGTTGTTAGACAGTGTTTTTTTTTTTTTTTGATCAAACAGTGTTCAGTTCGCTTAACAAACGATCCAGTTCCTCCTGTAGTTGTTTTACTTTATTGTCCGAATGTTCCTTGGCTTCTGAAAAATTATTCGCACACTGATTAATTTATCACACAGATTTAAAAAGTAAGATTAAAAAAGTAAAAAAAAAAGCAAAAAAGTTTATTCAAATTCTTCACAGCACATATTATAAGAATGAATTAAATACTATGTTGAAAATGTTTCTGTGTGGAAAACATGTTAATATGAAAAAGCATCTGAATGTTGTCATCAAAAAAAAGCAATTATACAAATTATGACTAATAAAAAGAAAAAAAAAAAAAAACTGTCTATAATCCATCACTAAATGACTACACTATATTTGATAATATTATCAAAATGCAATACTTAAATAATTAATAGTACTGCTAAATATTTTTGTAAACGAGCATACAGTTCAAAATCAAAAACAAAAACCATTTCAATTTTTTAAAATAAACTTAAGGTTCAAACATCATGCAAGCAATTCCAAATAACCAAGTATTAACGAAGTACATAAATCACAAAGAAAAAGATATTGTAGAGATTCATCAGAAAAATAGAGAAATTTTGTTTGTTTAAAAGGTTAAAGGTAAATGTTGATATCACTGCATTCGATATTTCTATCCATATAAAATTGTGCAGTACGGAACAAATCGAGAACATACACGTAAGTACGTTACACATAAGTACGTAGTACATCACACTATTCATGCACACATGCATTTAAAAAAAAAGAAAATTGAGTAAACAAAATTGACGAAAATGACAAACAAAAATTGATACAGCATAGAAAACGGACGGATATTTAGGAGGTTTGAATCTCCTGGACAGTTTGTTCGATTTCTTCCGTCAAATTATGCACACGTTCCTTTTCGATTAATAACTCATCTGTAGTTCTCAATTAATTTACATTACGCGTATAACAACAAACAATTACATTAACAATCAACACAAAAAAAAAAAAAAAAAAAAAAAAACGAACCAAAAACAATGTCTGAAGAGAGTGTAGAAATGGAATGAAAAATTTAAAACTTCTCTAAGTTATTTCCTTCCAAAATAGAACCCTTATTTCAAATTATGCTAATCACATAGTAATTATCTAATTACCTCGATGTTGCTCTCTCGATATTTAGATATATGACAAGAGAATGTGATTACGTTTCAGACCTTATGATTTGAAGTATTACTTAGGAAAATCGGCTCGCTAAATAATTATTAGAAATTAATTTCTTCTTATTCACCTTTTTCGCTGAAAAAAATATGATAACAAATTAAACCCAAATAAATGAAATTAAATCACGTAATATTATAATCAATAAAAAACTACTGTAACAAACCTTCAAGTCTATCAACTTCTTTCTGCAATTTCTGCACTGATCGTTCAGCAAATTCCGCTCGAGTTTCTGCCTGAAATAATTAATAATAAAATAATATTTTCCCCCAAATATTTCAAAAAAAAAAAAAAAAGAAAAAAAAGAAACCATATGCATCACATAAAGCAATATTTAGAAAAAACATCACTACATTTCACATTTACGCTTTCGTTGAAACTTTACAACAAAGAGATAAAAACTTCATGTTCAAGGTAAACTCAAGAAAACATTTCTTATTTCATGCCAATCATACCTCCTTTAAACGTGCCGAAACTGCACGAATTTGTTCTTCGTACGAATCTTCACGTTGTAGAGCTTTCTCTTCAGATACTTCCAAAGATTTCAAATTATTTCCAACAACACGAAGTTCTTCTTCCAACTCCACAATTTTGCTGCACAAATAACAAAAACAGCTATGCAAACAACAAACAAAACATTTAAAGAACAAAATTTATGAAGCAAAAAAAAAAATGAAAAACTGAATTTGAAAAGAATCTTTAGTGTTCCATAACATTTTTACCAAAATGATCTGTATCTTTTAACGTATAGCTTAATCTTATTAGCTTAGCATTTTCATAGCATACAGCATTCAATATCCACTAATACTACTCACATTTTCACAACACAACATCAACATTTCTGACAACCACAAAATAGCATCTATCACATAGCAACATTTGCCAGCAATGAAGTCAGCGGTATCATATTTTATGCTTTCTGTGATTTATTTTACTTCTTTTAACCTGCTTCCTTACTTATATATTATAAATATTCAATATTATTGAGTACTTTGAAGTTATATAATCACTTATGTACTTTGGTTAATTAATACTTAACTTATTTCTCGTCATATTCATTCATTTTTGTTTCATACTGTTTGACTACTTTTGCTATTTTAAATACTACTGCAAATTTGGCTAACTTAATTTAATCAACCAAATTACCAAATGACTGACCAAATCATAATAGAAAAATTTCATTTTATTTGCTCAAGCACGGTTTTTGCTTTTTTATTTGACAAAAAAAATATGTTTAAAATATAGAAGAAATTATACCTATCCATTAATTTTTTTTGTACTAAAATTGATACTTCATTAATAGTATCACATTAAAAATTCAAGACTGCTGCCCTTTTTTTTAAATTAAAAATTTTGCCTTGAATCATTTCAGCACTATATTTTCCCAATCAAAGAATTAATTATAATATTTAAGTTTCCCTTCAAAAAAAAAAAAAAAGAAAATCTAACTATAAAAAGAGCCTTTTTCTCACATTTATTTCACCAATTCCTAAGCGATAGTATTCTTTAAAAAAAAAAACCACGAAAGACATCTGAAAAAATCACTATTTTCATCTAATTTTTAAATTTCATAACTGCAATTGCTATACATTTTGTTATCAAGCTTAATGATTGCACTATATTAGAAAACTGACATTATCTCAAATACCAGTCAACATTTCATTTTTAACTAGAACCACAGAAATTTCAATTTAGATAATCAATTTTTGTAAATCTATCAAGTTTCTACCGTACCGCTGACCCCAATATTTTCACCATTTTCACCTCTTTGATCCGATTCTGTAAGTTTTGTATACAGTCGAAGAATGAATTTTCACGTTGCAGAGCACGTTCCTCATGAACTTCCAATGTTTTCAAGTTCATTCCCACAACAACCAATTCCCGTTCCATTTCATGTGCTTTTCTGTTGTTTCATTCAATGTATTATTTCCAAAAATTAAAAAAAAAAATTTAATGCTCCCAATATCAGCCTAACATATACGACAAAACGCTTTTTGTTGTAATTTCTCTATTATAATTGAGAATTTTCATGAAATCATTTCATGCTGAGCATTAGTAGTACAAGCAATTAATCTCGCTCCCCTAATTTCCCGTTTATTTCATATTTAACTAATAATTGCTAAATTACTAATCACAAACAAAAATCATAGCAACAGTCCTGATTCCTGATTTAGCAGTAAACCTTATGTACATATTAAAACTTCATATTTTCTTTTTATGAAAAAAATCCTCAAAAAGTAGTCAATTTAGATGCTATACATGGTTACCGCAAATTAACAGAATAAGTCACTTCCCACATCCATACAACTTCTTCAAAATCTTCGTCTTTCCTGAATTTTCGAGAAAACTAAAGAACTATTTGAAACAAATATATCATATTCTGCCTAAGAATGATAAAGAAAATAGAATGGAAAAAAAAATGCTGACATACACAAAAAAAACAGCTCGAACTCACATAGCCTAACGTAAAAGTGCTTAACTTAATCTTTTCCCAAGCTTTCTGCATTTTTAAACGTTAACCCATCCTAAATTTCAATTTAATTTCAGTAAATTTTTTGACTGATAACTAACTTTTCACCAGCTTCCGCACGTTCTTCAGCTCGTTCCAAATCCGCTTCAACCATAGCTAATTTACGAGCTACCTGGAAATAAAATTTGTGAAATGATTCAAGATGAAATATTTCACTAAAACTGATTAATAATTCTTTGCACTGTTAATTAAACAAAAATTGGTGAGTGAAAAACAACACATAATGATCATATAATCTCCTGAACAACACGATATTAGAGAGATAAAGCACAAATTAAACAGACAATTATTAAAGATAACTTTAGCATTAAACATCTAATATGATATTCAGGCCAAACAAAGCATGACAGTATATCGGATAAGAATGTATCTATTAAAAGTTCAAATTAAGCTACTTATTAAACAGTTCTGCGTATTCTCATAAATTAATTGTAAGAATGGATAACTAAAATGCCTGATGTTTTCTTGATAAAATAGGAAATGCTTTAGTACTATACCATCTAAATCTTGTTAATGTTAAAATTGTTACTGTTTCAGTTTCCTATAGATGTTACGGTATTCAAGTGATAAATTGAATGGCACAAACAAAATTGATTAAAAAGTTGGAATTTTTACAAAATCAGATTGGATTTAACAGAAATTTTTGAATCTATGAAATTTTTCTAAGCTAAGCTTAAAAGTAATTTCAAAAAATTAAACATATAACCAACAAACAATGATTAGTAAATAAGAAAAAAAGTAGACATCGATCAGAAAAAAAGAAGAAAATAATTTTTTGAGCAAATTTCAAAAAAAAAAAGGAAAAACCATACAATTAAAGAAATGAATTAAAAATATAAAATTAAACAATCTATTTTACTAGAATGTTAATAAATAGTAGTAAGATATAATTTTTTTCCCCTCATACAGAGGAAAAATAACCCATTAATTCATATAAAATTACATATATACTAAATTATTCAAAACAAGTCCAATTTCACTAATTATTTTTCCAATCTACAATAATAACAATTGACTGATTGATAAGCATCTTACCGTACGCATGTAAATCAGCAAATGTTTGTCTAGGAACTTCAACACAAAATATACGTCATTAGCGTATCATTCTTATCATCATCAAATTAAATTTTTAATGCAAATTTTTTATATGAATAAATAAATATAACGAACAAAATAAATATGCATGCAAATTCTTAAATGTTAATTTAAAAAATAAAAACAAAGCAATTCACTCTTTTTTCAAATATTTCTCATATATTAATTAGTTAATAGTATTATTATATGGGGCGGAAAAATGATTATTTGAACGAAGAGAAAAATTTTACATAAACTAATAATATCAATAACAAATATTCATCTCTCTCTCTCTCTCTCTCTCTTCCTTTTTCTCTCTCTTTGTCCTGATTTAAATTATTTCACTTTGTTTCAGTGTACACTTTGTCACCTCATCGTATTTCCGATCCGCTTCTTCGGCTAACAGTTGTGCTTCTTTCAACTGTGATTCCACTGTATTGGCACGTTCTTCATCTTGGAATGAACGATTTTCCATGACCTTGCGAACACTAAATCCCCAATATAACACAAAATTATATAAATGATTTTTCTTCATTCCTATCATTTATTTTCTTCCCATTTAATAGTTAAATTTTATTCTTCAATTTATCAAATATTTTATTGCGAAAAAATTAAATTTTCCCATTTTATACAAGAAATGAACAAAATGTTACGTTCAAAAAAATTATTCCTTCCACATTTAACCTTTCATTTTATAATTTTTTATTAAAAAGAAAACAAGCCTTAATTTAATAAAATGCTAAAATTTATTTTGACAAAAATTTCTTTCTTTCTTTATCATTAATTAAAATTTGATGAAATGAAAGAAAAACCAACCGTCAGAAGCCTTTTTTTTTTAAAACAGTTGTACAGAATGATATATAGGAAGAAATGAAAGATTTCAAAGAATGAAAGAAAGAAGCAAAAGAAGCAAATTTGAAAAAAAAAAATTGTACATATAAATTCTTTCAAAAAGAAATGAAAGCAAAAATAAAAAGGTTCATAAAAATACACACACACACAATACAAAAAAAAAAAAAAAAACATACAAATATTAAAAATTAGAAATAGTTTAAAAAGAAAATTCAGGAAAAGTGAATAAAAATGATTGATTGTAGGGTAAATAGTATTTCAATTTACATGTATGCAAATTTAATTAATAGTGAAAACAAATTTGTTAGGGTTTAAATAAGAAGAAAAATGCACAACCTCGTCTGATTTATTTTCTGTCTCAGCCAGCAATGTTTGTGCTTCCCGTAATTTATGCTCCAAATCACCGCAACGATCATGATCCACGTCAATGCGATTTTCCAATGCTTTACGTGCGCTAAATTAATGAGGGAAAAACAACACACATGTTTTTATAAAATTTACAAACAACATTCCGTTAATTAATTTGTTATTTAAAAAAAAAAAGTAGATAAATTAGGAATGAAAGATTTTGTAAATTGTAACAAGGGAAAAAAAAAACATTACTTTAAAATATTGAAAAGTTATTATCAATCAAATAAAAAAAGTTAACGTTAAAAGCACTCAACACACCCAAGTATTATTACTATTTTGTAATATAGTTTAGTTGTCAATAAGAATTATTATTTTATTTTGTTTCCCATTTTTTTTTGTTTCTTTTTTTATTCATATGTTTATTTTATGTTACCTTTTCTGAAATTAAATAAGTATTTCAATTTACTAAAAAAACAGTAAATTCTTTTATTACTTGAAGAACACTTTTTTTTTTCCATCATAGTAAAAATCTAAAAAAAAAAGTGTGGAAAGATTTCCTGTAGTATATTTGATGTGTGAAATAATCAGAGATTGAAAAAAAAAATCATATCAAAATAGGTTCAGTGATTTTTAAATTAATCTTAATTGATATAGGAAAAGCATGCAACAATTTGCAATCCATTAATGCGTTCATATAGTTGATGAGATTATTGCAAACAATAGTGACAACATTAATTTACGCGTATAAAACATGAAAGACATATTAAACAAATCACATAATTAACAACAACAACAACAAAACAAACAAACAGTTGACAATGAACAGTTGACAATCACTATTTTTCAAATGCTTCACCAGTCCGTAATTGATATTTTATTTAAAACAACAATTATTAAAAAGTTGATTTGATAGATGTATACATTTAGCCTTATATAAGACAAGAGAATTTCTTGAAAAAAAAAATTTCGAAATAAAATAAAATTGACAATAAAAAAAAATGAATGAAATGACCTCGTCATATTTTCGATCTGCTTCATCAGCAATTATTTTTACCGCATCAACTTGTACCTCCAATGCATTAGCTCGATCTTCATCCTGTTCTGATCGTGCCATCATTGATTTACGAGCACTATCACAGAAGAAAACAAAAAAACGATACAACAACATTTAACACAAACAACAAAACATATGTAACAGCATTAGTTAATTATATCGTAAACTCACTCATACTTAATTAGCTTTGTTACCTAGTAGGTTAATTGTATAGAAAGTTGGTAAAGAAAAAACAAAAAAAAAAAAAAAATGAAATTATCCTTTTTTGTGAATAATTTTAATCAACACAAAATTTCAGTATTTTTTTGAGATTAGATTAAAAAAAGCAAAATAATTTGCAAAAAGTTAGCATTTCAAAAAAAAAAAGCTCAATAGATATTTCAGAATGTTTTACAAATTTTTTTTCTCTCATCAATCAAATAATAAATCCGACACTTTAAATGTGCAGCTAGTAGTCTCAATGTATGATCCATACATTTAACATTTATCTCTTTTAATTGTGTCATTTCTGCAGTATTTTTTTATGTGCAATAACTTGTCGTTTTAGATTACGATATGGATTATACATTATATATATATATCTATGTGTTTGTATGTGTGTATGTATGTATGTATGTTTGTGAATTTCAAATAAAACTAATCAAAAACAAAGTTCGATTTTCAATCAATTTTTTTCTTTTAGTTTTTATCCAGAAACATGCTCTATTTTACTATGTTATCGTGCTATATTTGGAAAAAATAAATGAAGGAAACAAAAAAAAAAAAAGAAATAGAGAAAGGAATGAGAAGATGAAAAGGAGGCTGAGGAGGCCTTCGTGGAATAATGGACAAAATAAATTACTGATGGCTGCCGTTTCGGTTGGCTTCTCTTTTTTTTTCCGGCTGAACAAAATTTCTGGAAAACCCTCCTCTTGGAGTTACTCCAGAACTTTGTTACCGGTTTTGCCGAAATTATCTCGCTGACCGTTCAGATTCATCAGCTGTATGAGTTGCTTCTTCCAATTTATCCGTTGCAATCTTCAGACGTTCCTCCGCTCGTTCCAATTCCTCTTCCAGAAGCGTCATACGACGATTCAGGGCTGCTACCTCAGCCTCCGCCTAGAAGTTGTAGTTTTCGGTTTGTACCTTCCTTCACTTTCCTCCGATACTAACCTTCTAGTCCGAAACAAATGCAACAAAAATATCCCTACATCCTACAAATCCTAAAAAAAAAAGCAGTAATCCCTAGAAATCCTACATAATTATTTGAGATAGGGAAATTTAGGTTTTTCATACATCGAATTATTTTGGCATTTTAATTCGATATTTTCAATATATATAAAATTTTTAATTTGATTTAGCATTATTTTTTTTTGCTGTTTTTCAATGTTATGTTTTTTCTTTTCAATTTTATTAGTTCTAAAAATAAAGATTATAAATTTTTTGTGATATGAAAAACAAAATTTTCAAAACTTTTTTTAAAATAATTTTTGTTTTTTTTTTTTTTTTTTTTTTTTTTAAAATTTGACAAGCAAGAAAATTGTTTCATAGTAAAAGAAAACAAAATCTTGCTCGTCATTTTTCTCTCTACTTTGATGTTACCGTTCAGCCTCATCAGCTGCTTTTGATGCTTCCTCTAATTTTTCTGTGGCACTTTTTAAACGGTCCTCTGTCCGTTCCAAATCCTCCTCAACAAGCACAATCCGACGATTTAGCGCTGCTACCTCTGCTTCAGCCTGAAATAAAATCATTTGTCTCTTTTTTTCTTTTTTAGATAATGCATAAAAATTTAAACATTAATATATTGTAGAAGCATTGTAATTTTAAATTTATAAAATTTTAATTTTTCAATTAGCTTTTAAATTTATTAATATAAAGTTACCCATAATTATTTTCGAATCATTATTATTTTTACATTAAAATTGCTAATATCTTTGCGGCAATGAAATTTACTAATATTTGTAAAATTCTACATCCTATGAGAGCAACCCTCAATTTCTAACAAATATATGAAAAGATGAGAGCTACAATTGATAAAGTTCGATTGAAATTTTTATAGAATATTGCAAATGTAAAAGATATACAATGTCCTACATATAAAAGGAGAAATTATTAAATAAGAATAGGCCAAGTCTAAAATGATAATAGAAGTAAGATGACAAAAGTATTTGAAAGAAAAGAGAGCAACATACTTAGAAGTTTCAATTTATTTTTACTTTTTCCTTTTATTTCCTCATCAATAATAACTATTTCACTATTCCTATTATCCTTTCAATTCCAATTATGTATCTAACCATCAAATTTCACTTGACAGTTTGAACCGTCAAACATTTCAAAATTTACAGAAGTTTCCAGATAACAATTGTTAGTGTCACATCTATATCTTTTGATAACTCTCAATAACAGTAGTAATAAATAAGAAAAAAAAATACTAATAATAATATTAAAAATGAGAGTACTAATAAGTGTAAATAATAACAACAATAATAATAATAACATGTATTAAAGGATTTCATTTTATAATCTTCAAAATATCAAAATTCAGAATTAATCTTGATAGAATTATCTTCCTTTTTGATATCTTCTCTTAGATAAGTTTAACTTTTCAATGAATTCAATGCACTGTTATAATATAAATAGCGCAATCATCATTTCGATTTGCCATTCTTTGTATGGATATTAACAGGTCTCCAAAAAAAAAAAAAAAAAAAACTTTCTTCCGTTTTAAAAAAAAAATCTTCAATAATTGATTGCAATTATCGTTTCTATCCCAGTATTTCATTCAACTAATCTATTTTATCATTACTATTCCGTTTATTACATTTTATTTCTTATCATATCAAATCAATATAAATTTAATTGATATTTAAAAATGTTTGATCTTTTTTGAAGTTTTTTTTTTTTTTTTAAAACAAACTAAATTTTTGTAATTTGAGAAATTCTTACACACTGAAAACTTTCCCCCAAGAATTATTCACTCTATTTGTCTTTTTTCTTTTTCTTTTACTTCTCATTTTACGCAAAAAATTTTCTACAACACTCTCTTGCCTGTACTATTGATTTTTCCCTAGCATTTTTATCATTCCTTACCATTTGAATTATCCATTTGAAATTTATGCCACAGATGTTTTCAATTTTTCAATATGAAAAATAGAAAGAGAAAGAGAAAGAGAAAGAGAGAGAGAGAGAGAGAGAAAGAGAGATAAACAGGAATCTCAGCGAATAACAGATTTCCTTTTTCATCGACAACATTCATTTTCCCATTGCAAATAATTTTAAGTTTACATTCCAGTGATTATCTTTTGAATGAAACATTGTATTAGTAATCATTCATTTCCGCAACATTTTCAAATATTTATTTCACTGCAAAAAATTATCCTTCAATTAATTTCCAATAAACTAATCACTTTTCCTCAAAATAAACAATTAAACTTTTTTTTTTCTATGTTTTTAACTTTAACATAAAGAAATTGAATTTAAGAATATAACAGAAATGTGATGAAAATGTAAACATTTCTCAATTTGTATAAAGTTATTTGTTGAAAAGTGGAACTGAAGAATACTTTAAATTAAGCAAATAACTGAAAACTAGAAAAGGCAAATAGATAATTAAATATAAACATTCATTTGAGTACGACAGAAATATCATTTAATATTGCAATCACTACAGTAGCAAAAAAAAAAAAAAGAAAAGAAATCTTTTAAAACTAAATCTCAAACTAATAACATTATTAAATTTTCTAAATTTTTTAAAAAAAAACAATTGTTTTCATTTATTATTTCATCTTAAAATATAACTAAGTGAATGTTTAATATATGCAACACTTAACAATTAACAAAAGATTGGGATGGATTAAATCAAAACTGATTACACAAAAACAAAAGCCAGTTAATTTTGAAATTGCAATTTTTTCCAAGTAATAAATGTATGAATTTAAAGTTTGTCTCAACTGATTAATTACATTCAAATTCATACGTACCTCTTCACGTTTCTTTCGTTCCTCTTCCAGAAGCCGTTTCACTTCGCCCGCTTCATCTTTTGCTGTTTCCGCTTCTTCTCGAGCTTGGCGCATTTTTTTCTTCAGTACATCAAGAAGTGATGTTTGTTGGGCTCCAGCTTTTTCGGATTTCGACATTTCTATTTTCTTTCTTTCGCCTTCTTTGTCGGCTTCTTTTGTCACTTTTTATTCTTCTTCTACCACCTATAATTATTTCGCATCATAAAATGCCAATAAATTTTATATTAAATTATATCCTATTTTAATGTATATTTTTGAATAAGAATAATCGAAATATTCAAAAAATTATATATTCTATAAAATTTTCATTAAATTAAAAAGCACAAAATGAAAAATTCAAAAGATACAAAAGAAGCGTTACGAGCAAAAATGTGATATATGTATAAATACAAATTATATAAGTGACGAGAAATTGTTTAAAAAAATAACAAAAAAGGAACGAAATTTAACATTACAAAAATATATGCAAATTAGTTTAAGCGGAAATTATGAAATTCATATTTATATCAAATCTTGAAAGTTTTTAAAATTAACAAAAATTGAACATTCTTTTCCTACTTATTTCCTATTTAACATTTCTGTCGGAAAGAAAAAAATTGATTTAGTCAAGATCTGAATAAAATAAGCTTTCGCATTAAATAAATTAAAAATAGTATAAATAATTACGTTAAACCAATGATACCATTAATAATTAGATGATTGCGCACAAATACATCTGACAATTAAATCCAGCTAAATTTATCATTAAATTAATTAGAAAATAGTTTACATATCATTCTGTACCAATTTAAATTCCATTGAAAGAAAACCTTTCCAATCATCAAAATTAATGAAAAGTTTACTATAAAAGTGAAAAAAAAAGAACAACTAAGAGGAAACGGTATTTTAAAAAAAAAAAAGACTACAATGAAAGTGAAATTTAATGAAAATAACAAATATCTATAATTACAATAAGTCATTTAAATTCAAATTTTTTTTTCCAAATTCAGCTTCTTACTTTTTTATTCTTTTCTAATAGTGAAAATTTCTTTATTTTTTAACCATTTAACGTTCTTTTTTTTTACTTTAAACTTAAGCTAAATTAGTTGAAGCTTAATTTAAAATTTTAAAAATCATAAAATACAAAGAAAAAACAAAATTCCTTTCTATCTCTTTTCCTACTCTTTTCTCTTTATCTCTTAAATATTAAAAGTTTCACGTAATATTTGCAGTTGCATGTTCACAAAAAAAAAAAAAAAGAAAAAAAAAAGAAACATTTATCGAAAATACAACTTAAAACTTCGCATCGTTTTTTCCAAATGGTCAAATGGAAAGAAAGTAGCAGATGATGATGATGATGATGATGACAAGGAAGAGCAATAGGCAATGATGCCACGACGACAACGATAATAATTCCCTTTTTCTCTCTTTCTCTCTCCTCTCCATTTCCATTCCCTTTCTCCTTTTCTCTCTTCTCTCTGTTAACTTTATCTTCCATATATGATCCTTATTAACCTATCTGTTCTGTCGGTTCATTTTTTTTTTTTTGATAGGGGCGAGGACAAAAATAAAAAAAAAAAAAGTCCTCAAATGAAATTCGTTTTCGTTTTTCATTTTTTTTTTCCTTTTAACAAAAATACAGAAAAGAGAAAAGAGAAGAGTGTTATAACATGTGTAATAGATAGTAAAATTAAAAATGTTCATTGAAAATTTTTGAATGGAATTGAATTATTTGAAAAATTTAATAATTAAATTATAAATTTAGTTAAAATTCAATTTAGAGAAAAAACTTATAAAATTAGAATGGCAATTTTAAGAATGACCTATGAACTTTTTTTCAAATATTATCCATACAATCAATTATTGCTAACAACTGTAACAATCAAGTAAGACATGAATAAAAAAAAGTAATCAAAGTATTTCAAAAAAAAAAAAATGAAATACGAATGTTCTTAAAAGTAGTTGCTGGACTACATATGTATAGAATAGAAAAGAGAAGTGTTATAATGCAGGATAGATGTAAAATTTAAAAATACTATTTATATATATGGCAAATAATGAAGTTCCATTCTGCAAAATAATTGTTCACTTCTTTTGGATTCGATATTTGTTAAAAAATTGATTGAATCAACAAAATAGAAAAGTAAAAAATAACTCCGTGACAATCTAATCAACTATTAAATTAATTCATCCACTGCATCTCCACAGTGATGATAATTCTATCATAGCAGAATTATGCTTACGTCAAATTTATTAGTCAAAATTTGTAAACGTGAACGTCAACAGAGTTTATGACGTGAACATCAACAGAGTTTATGACGTGAATGTGTCAACAGAGTTTATGACGTGAACGTGTCAACAGAGTTTATGTAAATGTCAAACAATTTCATGTCAAAGTAGTTAAAAGCAAAAAGACAATAATGACTTTTTTTTTGTTAATTTAATTTTTTAAGTTAATGTATCAAATAATTTCCACGCGAGCCTATTTCTTCTCACGTAGACCTGTCTGTAATGAGTCATATTTCATGTGAACGTATACAATACATGAAATTTAAAAGTGCCAACAACAACAGGGAAAGTAAACCAACAATAAACAACGATTAGCGAACAAAATGAAAAGATACAGACAGAGACAGAGGGATGGGGAGAAAGAGACAGAGAGGCGGGGAGCAAGAGACAGAGAAGCAGGGGAAGAGAGAGATAGAGAGATAGAAAAAGAAAAAAGAATGTTAAAAGTAATTAAGTTAAATTTGTCAAATTCCATATAGCTTTTTCACTATCACATAATGCGAAAAAAAGTTTGATCCTCATGGTCGATCAATAATTGACTATTTAGTCAAACATATGATGAATAATTGGTCCATTATCTCATCCCATTAAGCAAAAAAAAAAAGTATTACATTTATGATGTCACATTTTTTAAGTGAAATAAGAATTTTATCTCATTTCAAAATGTGATAAGAATGAAAAAAATACTTATATATATATATATATATTGGAATATATTTCAAAATTTTATTTTATATAAAATATATTTTGAAATTATTCTATACTAATATTACTTTTTCATATTTATTTACATAATAAGAATTAGAAAAAAAAAAAATCTGTAAAGAATTTATGATTTAATTTCTTTGTTAATCAAAGAAAAAAGAGAGGGAATAAGAGAGAGAGAGAGAGAAAATAAGAAAAATTAGAATAATATAAAATATAATAAAGCACAACAAAAAAAAACTCCATTTATCATTCAAAAATGATTGCGTTAAAATAAATGTGCTAATTTCACGGAAAAAAAAAAACTAAAATGAAAGAATGCAATGAAAATGAAAAATTTTTTTGTGCTTTATTAGATAAGAAACGAAAGATTTTTTACAATTTTCATAGCAATTACTACAATGATAATTAACAGTAAATTCGGCTACAATAGCAGCTAGTAGCAGTTGAAGTAATGATGTAGCAACAATTGCAGTAGTAGTAGTATTAACAATAGCAGTAGTGGTAGTAAAACTAGTATTAGTAATTAGTAGTTGTAGTAGTAGTGGCTATAGCAATGGAGTAGCAATAGTAGCAATGATATTACTATTACTAGTGATGGCAGATGTAAAGTAATGCTAAAAAAAAAAGCAATCGGTACAGTAGCGACTGTAGTAATACTAGCAGTTATTGTAATTTTAGCAGTAAAAGCAGCAATAATAATAATAGCTGCAATGATAGCAGTATTTCCAAAGGAAATAATAAAAAGTTATGATAGTAGTAAAAGGTTTCAATCAATTAATAATTGAAATTAAATTAAAATTGAAAAAAAAAAAAACAAATTCCCATATTTCAATGCTTTTTCGTTTCTTTGCCTATTACAAAATTTCATTTCTTATTACTTTTTTTCTTTAATTTTCAACAATTAATAAATAAAATATATTAAAATTTAATTATAAAAGAAAAAAATAATTATGAAATAAATGCGATAATAAGTTAATAATGATATTTTTGTTATATGATTATGTAGTTGTTATTGTTTTTTTTGGAAAAGATATAAGTTCAAATATAAAAACTAATGAAAATAGATAATTTTCCTATTTTATAAATAAATAGAAAAATGAAATTTTTAAATTAAAAAAAAAAATTAAATTTGGAAGAAAATTTAAAGAATTTTTAATTGACCAAAAAAGAGAGAGTAAACTTCAAAAATGGCATTTCATGACTGGAAATAACTAAATTGCTCTCAGTGCGAGAAATGACAATGAAAAAAACAGATGAGAAAAGAGAGAAAGGAAATAAGGAGAGAGAAATAGAAAGGAAGGGAAATATGAGGAGATGAAAGGAGGGTAAAAGAGATAGAAAGACAAGACATTAAACTCTTCTACTATTTAGTAATGACCCTGCAAACAACGAACACCACAAAGCTATAATGGCTATCGCGTGAATAATTTACGGACAATCAGCGGCCTGTGAAACTAACAATCTATCCAAGTTAGTACTCCTATATGATTTACAGTAGACACATATACATGCATGGATGCACGTATACTCCCACCCAATCACTACAAATTTCCTTCTATGGAATACACCCACGCATCATCATCCATTCACATTTATATGCATTGAAGCAAACGGACGCACCCACGACCACCTGCATATATATGAGTGTCGCCCACGCACACTCGCTTTTAGCCATGCAAATAGAGAGTTGATTGAGGAAGGGAATGAGAGGTAAAAATGAATAAGTTGAAAGATGAATTGATCGACTGAATCTGAGAAGATTCTATCCAGAATGAGAGGTGAATTGATCGAATGAAGCTGGGAAGATTCTATCCAGCATGAGAGGTGAATTGATCGAATGAAGCTGGGAAGATTCTATCCAGAATGAGAGGTGAATTGATCGAATGAAGCTGGGAAGATTCTATCCAGAATGAGATGTGAATTGATCGACTGAAGCTGGGAAGATTCTATCCAGCATGAGAGGTGAATTGATCGAGTGAAACTGGAAAGGTTCTATCCAGCATGAGAGGTGAATTGATCGAGTAGAACTGGAAAGGTTCTATCCAGAATGAGAGGTGAATTGATCGAGTGAAAGTGGACTGGGAAGATTCTGTCCAGCATTTGCTCCCGGTCTCTTTTCTATTTCTATTTTATCTTATTGCAATTCATTTGACCAGTTTTAGAATTGGCCACATAGAACAGCCTAGAAATAATAGAATGGCATGATTTGGCATTCTAGCCATGTTGATTTATGATTTTAAGAATGCAGCAATGACAAGAATTGATTAATGAAGGCGCCATTTTGAGTGAATAGACATGCTACTATCAAATGTCTATTTACATGAATACCAGAATATAACCAGTTAAGGAAAGCTTTTTTTTCGAAAAAATAGAAAAAAAGAAGGAAATAATAGTTCATTTTAAATATCAAAAGCTAAATCAATTGGTATAGATCAATTATCAGTTCGTTCAAACAATTTGACTCGAATGAGTAATGAATTTTCCATCCTATAATCCTTTTTGACCTTTTTACAAAGATTCATACGTGATCCTATCGATTCATTTGATGTATCCATTCGAGAGTATCAGCTTATATTAATGGCCAAATTACTGGATATTGCTGTCATCTCATCCAGTCAAATGACACTGACAATAACGTGATTGATTTGTCACCACAAACGTTGTAAAGAAAATTGTTAATTATTATGTAAAGAATGATATCAAATATAACAAATTATTATTTTAAATTAACAATTATATAATATAAATAATCACGTAAAATGCGTAAATTTTTTCAATTTCCACGTAATATATTAAAATATTTGAAATAAATTACTGCGTCAAATTGCTAATATAACTTGCTAGCCATTTCACATTAGACCAGTTTGACCATTTGACAAAATAATTCTTCACATGCTCTAATTTGTTTCTTTTTTTTCGAAATGATTTCATAACGATTGAATTAATAAAAACTTTTTTTCTCTATTCATGTATATTTGTCATTCTTGAATGGCCAGTAAAATTGGGTCAAATTAGTTCCACATCTGTCTTATTATTGTCACCTTTTTTTGACATCCAGTAATCTAACGGTTCGAATTGAAATGATAAAAAAAAAAAAAAAAATGAAATCAAATATTTACTTGATAATAGCAACAGTAAATAATTCTAAATCATAACTGATTCAAATTATCGGTGATTGAGTTAACGATTGTGAAATTTATTTAATGATTAATTTCATAAAAAATTAGAAATGAACGATAATTGTTGACTTATACTTACTTTAGTAATAGTAATGTGATTATAATGCTTAATGATTACTAAGGTATTTATGTAAATGAAAAAAATTAGAGTACAACTGATTAACATTATTAAATTTTAAATAAGCAAAAATAACTAAGCAAATTAATTAATTAAGTGAATGGATGGGAAAAAAATACAGAATTGCTGTCATTGATAATGTAAGAACAAATCTAATGATACAAAAGAAAATTATTTCGAATAAAACATCAATTCAAATTTCTAATTACAATAATCTTTTATCGGTCATTACATAAGTGATCGATGAAAAAAAATAAATGGAACGAAGTGACAAAAATTACTAAGCAATATCTCCTAAGATACGTACTTTCTTCTCCAATTTTTTCCTCACATTTAATTTCAAAACCATTGAAATTATCGTGAATTGTTGTTGTTATTGCTTTTTTTCTTTTTTTAATCCACCTCTAATTCTCTCCTTTTTTTATTCTATTTTTTCATTAAATTTTAGTTTGAGGTAATTGCTGTTTTTACTGTTATTGCTTATTGCCTTTGTTTATTGTTCGTTATTTGAATTTTTGTATTTTGTCTGTCAGAATAATTGTATCACATCTTTTTCATTTTTCTTTTTCTTTTTATAATTATTATTTTATTTTATTTTTTTTTTTAAATTGCAGAAATTTTCAATTTGATGAAAAAATATGAATCAGAGAAAAAAAATAATATTTTCCCATTAAAGAAAAAAATGAGAAGAAAATAAATGTAAAAGTGAATTGTTAAGCAATTTTTTGTCACTTATGATTTGTCCAATAAAAAAAAAAAAATGCTATGACTCAAGTATTACTCAGTTGAATAATGGTTGCATTGAAATAAATTATTTATCAATTTTCAAAGATAAAATATGTTTCATTTCATTGTCATTGGCTGTGTCATTGGCTGTCATTGGCTCCAAAATTACATTTTTGTACCATCTTTCATATCAGTTCTGATAACAATCTCCGAAATTTTTGACTGTGAAACTTTCCACCAATGTGAATGTAAACTTGTCAACAATGCCTTTCGTCATATGAATGCAAAATTCACTGGTAATACATTTGAAATTGAAATGGATACGAGTGAAATTTAATATTTTAAAATTGAATAGTATCAAAAAAAATGAAACTTCGTTGATTGAAAAATGAATAGCTGAATAGATAGAGATAAAAATTGTTCAGCTATAATATCAGATTCTGTTCAATTTTTGCAAAATGATAAACTTGTTGAAATTGTTGTTACTTTTGTTATACACAAAGTTTTGAATTCATTTTTAAAGGTGATATCATCTAAATGAATAAATTATACTACAGAAGGTTCAATATTATACTAATAGTAGGTATTAAAAATTTTTAAATAAATGAATTAATTAGAATAGTTTTTCACACGTTTTAATTAATTAGAATGATTTTTCTCACAGCTAACAACAATTTTATAAAGAATAAAAAAACTATTCATTGCTTAGTTTTTTCCTTAATTAAAACAATAATTAATTGTTGCTGCAATAATTGTTAAAATTATATTTTAAAAAATTTGAAAATGATGCAAAGATATCCGCAAATACTTTTATTCCAAAAAATCTCAAAAGAAAATGTTAAATTAAATTAAATCAGATTAAATCAAATTACAAGTGAATTAATTTATAAGTATTAATTTAAATTATAGCTTATTTTTTTACCCTCTTATTTAATTACTTAATTTTACTTCTTATGCAGTTTAGCTTAGGAACTTTTTCTGTCTAACTTTTCACATGCAGTACTCGTAATTTCATTTTTGTTGTATGATTTACAAATAGCCATATCAAGTATGCAGGAATAAATTAGGAATATGAATGTTTTGTAATCATTAACTTTATTGATGGGAATTAAATTAAAAGCTGATTAATTTAGCCTCCGGGTAAAAAGATGGATAGTAAGAAAGGTTGAAAATAAGTACAAATATAAATATGTAATGCAATTGATTATAATCATTCAAAAACAGGATTTGCACATCATACTAAGGTAAGGCAAATGATTTATGAAATTTAATTTTGAAAGAAATTTGAGAAAATATTTTAAAATTTCAAAATTTCTATTTTCAGGCTTGCATTACTATTAAAATCTTTTTGTTCGTCATAATTTAATAACAATTTATTACATAAGAAACCATTGAATAAAAAAAAATTTTAATGACAATAAGGTAACCAAATGGTATTTATAGTATTTTCGAATTTACGGATTTTTTTAAATATTACGATAGTATAAAATCAATTTATGTTTATATAAATGAATTAATAATTTTAAAGAAAAAGAAAACGACAGGTAATTTAGAAATTTGAAGGGAAAAAAATACTTTTGAATTTAAAAAAAGTTATTCAAGAAAAAATTTTGCAAAATTTTTCTTCTTTCTCATTAAACATTTTATATTTCGCAAATTATATATAATTTAAAAAAAAAGGAAAGAAATTGAAGAGAAAAAAATGTACAAAAAAAAACTTATCGACTGATTAGTTTAGTCAATTCAATTAGTAATAAAAAATGTGGAAAGCGAGAAAATAGTTTTACACCATGCGAATACCTGACGAAGTAATCAGATAAATGTAACATCTATAATTTGATCAAATCCTTAATCCTACTTATTTCCTTTTTTTCTTCCTTTCTCTCTCTCTCTCTTTCTCTTTCTCTGTTAAAAAGAGAAATTGTCCATTTTTGAAATGGATTGATCAGAGTTAATCGGCAATCTTTTTCTTCCGGGCAAAATTTTATTTGTCTCTTTTAATTTTGGCCGAAGAAATATGTAGGAAATAATGAAGTACTGAATTGAATTGAAAGTAAAAATGAGTAAATGAGTATTGTATAGGACGGAAACATTGATTCTATCTCTGCAATCCATTTGTTTCATAAAGAATTATTTGTAATTTTCAATTTTAATCACACATAAGTAAACTGGAAATTTGTGACTTTAAACTGTTGAGAATACTAATGGTAATTTTGGTGAACACATCTAAATGAATGTTAAAATGAAATGATTGAATTTTAAACACTAACCGTTCATTCCTCCTCTTTGCATTAGTACCATAGAGTATCAAGTATCAACAAATTTTATGGTAATCATTAAATGAAATACTACCTGCTGAATTGTAAATTATCAAAAAAAGTTTGACTTATCTATGAATCAATCTGCATAATACCCATTATTAATAGCATACAATTTATAGCATTATTTCTCCCATAAATTTAATTTATTCCTACCGTTATTCGTATATTTATTCATTTCTTTATTTCCCATAATTCAACCAATTCTAATCATTCATTCATTCATCCATTCATTCAATCCCAATTTTAGTTAATGTGAATTGAAATGATTTTAAAAACATTGTAACAAAAAAGTTCTTTGTATAAATGATCATTATTAAAAATTTATCACCTTTAAAAAAGAATTTTTTTGGTAAATTGTAATGATTATTGATATTTCGATTTTAAGTACTGATATGATTGGAATTCTGGAATGATTATTTTATCGTAAAATTTACGCTAATTTCAACAATTGCCTTTTAGGTATATAATTTATATCTAACTTTTTAATGTTCCAAACAATTTAATATTATAACAATGCTAATGATGATAACTGTATAGTGATAATGGTGATAATGAGAGTGATAATAGCAGTGATAGAGCAAAAATCCTGGTGATAATCGTAGTGATAAGGTACTTATAAGGGTTATGACAACTGTACTGATAGTAGTAATGATGCTAATGACAATAACAGTGATAAGGGTTGATAATGAGTTATGCCTTACATTAATCGTAGATTTATCCGATCCTCAACGAATACATTGATCACCTTCAAAATTTGCATAGCCATTGTAATTAGTAAATCTATCGCACCTGCCACATACACAGGCAAAATATATACACACCACATTGTCGTAAGCGTCTTGGAATATATTTAGAACCTATTCATATATGTAATAAAATGTATTGAGATGTGTGGTGTGTAGTGTACAATGCAATGTAGTGTGGTATGGTGTGGTGTTGTGTAATGTAGTGTAGCGTGAAGTAGTGTGGTGTGGTGTAGTGTAAGTGATGTGGTGTGGTATGATATGAATTAAAGTTTTGTGACGTAGCGTAGCAAGATGTATCGGAAGAACATTATTCATCAAATATATAATTAAATCTGAAGAAGCAGTAAAATGAATGCGGTACGTCTGAAGAAGAGGAGAAATGAAAGAGAAAATGCAAAGAAATTAGTTAATGAAGTTATTTGTTTCTTCATTATATATAAATATCAACCAATATTATTGCTATTTCAATTCAATGCTTGAAGATCTTTTTGAAAAACAAGCAGAAAAAAGAGGAAATTTAGTGCAATACTGGAAGTTTAAACTTATCACATTGCTTAGGGCTTATTATCATTTCTTACATTTGCATATATTTTATATTGTAGTATTTCTATCGAGATTTATCGATTAATGTTAGTTGGCAATGTAGAATGATGTGAAATGATGCTGATAGTAGATGATACGTCCATATATGTAGAATAAAAGAAATGAAGGAAAAAACATATGGGATACTGTGTTTAATAATGACAGCCCGGGATAATGTGGTGTGGATAATGATAACTTGAAATATATGGCATGGAATAATGATGTTAGAATATATGTGGAATAAATATTAATAATGGAATAATGTTACGAAATAATGTTATGATGCGAAATAATAAGTTAGTCCGAGATACCATATACCAGGAAATATGAGATGGGAAAATGTTATTTGCTGAGGTAAGAAAAATAGTTAAATTTTTCATGATCAAATAACACTACAGATTTTCATCTGTCATGTTATTCATCTTATCGCTGAAAATTCATCAATGTTGATTTTGTTAACGGAAATAACCGGAACAATTATGTTTCAGATAATGAACTGGATTTGTTAGAACAATTCGATAATTGATGATAAACATTAGATAAATTATTAATAATATAGTTAGTTATGTCTAATGAATAATCACATTACCATTTCAGTAATGATAACAGGTAGAAATAAAATGGGGCAAATATCACGTCAATACAGGATTAATAATTAATTAACTAATTGATTAATTTGTGAGTTATCGAAGATGCATCATATGACTTAGAAATGCACGAACAGACAAATCTTACAAAACATTGCTAAATGGAAATTAAAATAGGAAAAAAAAGGAAACAAATCTGTAATTTAATCTTTACAACAATTTAAAGAATGAGAAAAATTTAATGGATTATTCGGAAAAGAAAAACACTTTATATTTTTCCATTAATCATAATTAATGGCATTTAAAGTAAAAAGAAAGAAAATCGCAGCAATTAAGCAATTAATTAATTAACGAAAGATCGCTCAGAATCACTGAAAAAAGCAGGTAAAAGAAAATAAGGATTGAACTGGAACGAAGGAGAACAGTGGAGATGATAAAAAATAATTTTTGAAATTGTAAAATTTAACCTAAAATGAGTGCGAAAATGCCATTTCGAAATTTTATGACAAACCGATTTTGAAAAGAAAAAAATTGTATTGAAAAATTTAGAACAAATTTTGAATCGTTTTTTAAATCCTTTAAAATATTTTTTTTTATTGCTAAAAAAAACGAAAACAAGAAATATGGTGTAATTTAAATTGAAGATGTAATTTAAATTCAACATAAATGGAAGTGTATCGGAAGAAAGAATGTTCAGTCATCTTTTCATTCATTGAATGCATTTCTTTTACTTTGGGAATTTCAAATCAATTTGAAACACTTTAATTTCTTGGAAATGTTTTAATTTAAAAACTACACAGTTAGAAATGATTTTTTATTTGAAAATTTTCAGCTTTTTTTCCTTCAAATTCTTTGCTTTGCTTTCAAATAGTGATAATGAAAATAACAGTAATAATAATAATAAAGCAATGATGATAATACCAATAGTATCTTAATAATAAAGAATATTTCTAATTAAGAAGAAAAAAAGGAATATAAGACAAGAATGGTTAATTATTTGAAATTTATCAGTCTTATTTTATTTCGTAATTTTTACAAGCAAAATTTGCCAATCCCTAAATTATTATTTCAGTTAATTAAAATACAAACAAATTCATACAAAAAAATAACACAGAAAAAATACATTTGAAAATAGGTGGACAATGCGAACAATGTCATGCTCGTTGACAAATATGATGACATCGTTGACAAATAAATCAGCGAATAAGTATTTCCTTTTGTTGAATCAAAAAGACAAAAAAAAAAGATAATGGAAAAAGACAAACCTTATTTATCTGAGAGATTGAATAATTTGTCGAAGTTTGTTTGTTCGATTTGCTAATTGACAGATTGTGCTCGTATGGGGAGGATTAAGTGACAGGAATAATTTTCACTTTTTTTTAATTTTTTTTTTTAAAAAAAAAAGCTGCAAAAAAATTTTTAGATTCACATTCCCTTCAATATAATTTATTTAAATTTTTAAATAAAAAAAATGCAGCACTTATCAATTTACATGATAATTAAAACAAAGTGATGTACTTAATTTTTAAAAAATTATTTTTTTGTACAAAAAAATCTCCTTCAGGAATTTTAATTACCAATTTTCTTTTTTTTATTTTCTTTTTGCAGAAATAAACCATTCGTGAATTAAAACTTTTTTTTAAGTATTTTTGAAAGTTTTTCATTATTCAAATATTTGTTACATAAGCAATCCATTCAAGTAGTCAAAATTAAAAGAAAAATACTTAAATGAAAATTTTCAAATTTTGCATACTAAATTAATGCTATGCGAAACTTTTCTAATATTTTATAAAATATTTTAGAAAGTTTCAATCACTTAATTAGTCAATTCTTGTAATTAGTAGCTAACATGAAAAAAAATCTGACCTCTTGAACTTTCTTTTCCTTCTCTTCCAAGTTTGTATTTGCAACAGCCAAATCTTCCTGTGCCTTATCTAAATCATTCTCCGTCTGCATCATTTTCTTTTGCGTGTCACGAAGTTCTTCCTCAATTCGTTCCAACTTATCCGTCATTTGTCGCACTTTTTCTTCCGCTGCATCGGCTCGATCGAGAGCATTATCCTTTAGAAAACAAAAACACAGTTGACTGTAATCCCATTTCCAATTACTATTTCAAAAACTTTTCAACTTGAGGCAGCCTTGAAAATAATTATTAAAATTCAATTAATTTCTATTTCAAAAACTTATTATTTCAATAGATCTTGAAAATAATCATCAGAATTCAATCAATTGTTATTTAGATGACTTTTAAATTTGAGCATGTCTTGAAAATAATTTTCAAAATTCAATTACATATTATTTAAAGCATTTATGTCTTCTTAAATAACCAATTAAAAAAAAAAAAAAAAAATTTTTAATTTTCAATTCCGAAAAAAGTTAGCCATTTTTTTCACGCTAAATAATTTTATTTCAGAGAGGAACAAATAAAAATTAATGAAAAAATTAGAAACTAAAAAATAACGCAAGGAAAAAAGAGAGTTTTTTTTTCAAATTTCTTGTCAAAAATTCTCTCATCCCTTACAGTTTTTGCATAAAATTATGCGGTAGAAAATTGCTATTTGAAAAAATTCAAATTTGGCCCATAAAATTAAAATGACAGAAAGGATGAATGAAAAATCTAAACAACTGTAAACTTTTAAATTGTAACGAGTAGTTTTAAATTTTAAAATTTTAATTAATAAACACTGATAGTATCAATAATTTTTGATTATTTTTTACAACATAAATAATTAATGTACAAACAATTAATGCACAATTTTTTACTTCCACATGTTTGACTTTACATTTTTTCTCGTCATATTTTTTTTCTAATTTAATTCAAATTACTCACTTCTTTTACAATTTAAGTTAGATTTTCATTTTCATTAAAATTTATCTAACAATCACTCTCAATATTTTTTATGTTTAAAATTACTTCATCTGTGCAGTGATTGTGTAATAATATCTTTGCCTTTCCTTTCCATCGTACAATTAAATCTTTAATGCTTAGTATTTTAATTTCAATAGCTTTACCGTGCCATTCAACAAATTTTACACACATTTTTCTTTATGCTTAAAAAATCAAAAGTAGTATGAGTTTCAAAATTTCACAAGAATTTCCTTAATTTAGCAGTAAGAAAAATATATTATCGCTATCATACTAATAATGAATTATACCAATAAAATCACATTGACTAATGATAATATTTATTGTTTTCTTTATCCGTTCATGAAATATGTATTTGTATATTTTTCAAACTTTACTTTTTAAATAAACAAGAAATTTTTTTGAATTATACAAAAGAGATAATAAATACCTTCTCGATTTTCATCGCCTGCATCTTCTTCTTGATCGCATCCATTTTTGTAGTGCTATTATTGGCGTATGCTAGTAGTTGTTAAATATCTCAAATAATATATTTTGAAAGTTAAAAAACTTTGAAAAATAATTGAATTGAAAAGAAGCGAAACAGAAAATACAAATTTTCTCGTAAGTTTTTTTTTTTTTTAAAAATAAAAGCTAAAACAACTGCAGTTAGGATAGGAATGATGTACAATGATAATAATATCGTATTGTGTATGCATATATGTATGTGTGTATGTATGTATATGTGGTGTATGTATGCATGTATGCATGTATGTATGTATGTATGTATGTGTGTATATATGTATGTATGTATGTATGTATGTATGTATGTATTTATGTATGTATGTATGTGTGTGTATGTATGTATGTGTGTATGTATGTATGTATGTATGTAGAATATGTGTATTTGTATACTCCATGAATTCATCCTATCACTGATATTTGTCTTATCAGCATTTTCACTTTTTTTTTGTTCTCTTCTCTCCCTCTCATTCCTCTTCAATTTCAGTCGTCCATTCTTTTCGTTTTTGCTAATCCGAATGTAAAATTTTGAAATTATAAATAGAAAATTTCGAAAAATTTTTGAAATTTTTCCATCTAACAACTTTTCTACACATCTACTATTAGCATTATCATTATCAATAATGACAACAATAACTACAACTACACTAATAGCAATGATAATAACAACCTACCATGACCATTTTTATCATCACCACTAACAATAACAACCTACCATGACCATTTTTATCATCACCACTAACAATAACAACCTACCATGACCATTTTTATCATCACCACTAACAATAACAACCTACCATGACCATTTTTATCATCACCACTAACAATAACAACCTACCATGACCATTTTTATCATCACCACTAACAATAACAACCTACCATGACCATTTTTATCATCACCACTAACAATAACAACCTACCATGACCATTTTTATCATCACCACTAATAATAGCAACCTACCATTGCCATTTTTATCATCATCACTAACAACAACAACCTATCATTACCACATTTTATGGTTATCAGCAATAAGAATTGTTAAGTTAATAAACAAGTAAGATAGAAAAGAAGAAAGTACAGAATAATGACTAGAAATATGAAATTAATAATTGAGTCATTTTCTTCATTATAACGAACAATAATAATGATAGTAATTAAGTAAGTAAAAATTTGGAAATACGAGAGAAATAATTAGATCATTTTTATCATAATGTTAACAACAATAGTATTGAGTAATTATGTAAGTAAATAAGCTAACTCAATAAGTAAAGAATGAATGAATGGAATGGAATGGAATGAAAAGATGAGAGAAATGAAAATTGATTCAACATTTTTACCTTTATGTTAATAATACTAATAGTATAATTAAGCAAGTAAGAATGAATGAATGAATGAATGAATGAATGAATGAAATGAATGAATGAATGAATGAATGAATGAATGAATGAATGAATGAATGAATGAATGAATGAATGAATGAACAGGATTAAAGCACGGAGAAGTACGAAAGATTTCCATTTGTTAGAATCAAATGAAATTTCAGCTCTTCCTATCGCTTATTTACTACCTCGTTGATATTCTGATATCTTTTCAGTGTTCCTCTTTACACTTAAACAGCTGTTACTTTGCCAACATATACCATAGTTTAAGTTTAAGCAATCCAAGCAAATAAATTCTTCCTTTCATTTATTTTCTTTCTTCTAACTTTATTCGAAGAAATTCAACAGAGAGAGAGAGAGAGAGAGAGAGAAAGCGGAATGAAGTAATAGAATAAGATAAAAAGTTTAAAGTTAGTTCAAAGAAAAAAGAAAAGTGTGGGCGAATAATGTATTAAATAGTTTAATGGTATATTACATACATACAGACGCATATATACACATATACAAATGCACATACATACACAACATACATACATACACACACATACACATATACACACACGTACACACATACACACACATACATACATACACACACATACATACATACACACACATACATACATACACACACATACATACATACACATATGTATATATTAAATATCTTAAATTTCAAGAACAGCAAAAGATTTTGGCAAAAAAAATAAAATTATTTTCACTCATTTCTTTCTTCCTTTTTTCTCTCTCTCTCTCTTTCTCTATCTCTCTCTCTCTTCCTCTCTTTTCTCTCTGCACAAATGATGAAAATTTGATACAAATCAGAATATCATCATCGTAATATCATTTTTTTTTTTTTTTTTTTTTTTTGTAAAAAGAAAATACCTCTCTCGTTTTCTATACTTTCTCTTCATTTTATTCTTATCCCTTCACATCTCTAACTCTTTTCTTTTTTCAATTTTTTGAAAAATTAAAGATTAAAATTTCTTTCATTATTAAATTTTGTAAAATATAACTGATAAATGACAAACGATTGAACAATAATCAGAAGTGATATGCAAACATGCATTTAGGTATGTCTTTATGAGATGTAATAAAAATAAAAATAATAATGACAAGAATATGCAGGCGTGCATTTTTATTAAACTATCATTAAATTTGTTAAATTTACTGTCTCAAATTTAAATTTATTTTTATGCCATTGCAATTTTTTCAAGTACGTAAAAAATTTATTTATGATTTTTGTTTCCTAAGCATTAATGAATGTTTGGTAATGAAGCAATAAGAATTAATTTATAAATACGTGACAAAAATTGCTATAACATCCAATTTAAAAATATTAGGAATTTTTTCTACAAAATAAAGTTTTATTTTTCTCAACAAAAGACCTATTGTATAAATAAGGTATTGGATGAAATTTTAGAGAAGCACTGAATAATAAAATCTTAGAACAGACAAGTTGCTAAGGGGATTTTGAGTTGATTGTATTCAAATTGTTTTATTCAAAGATATGTTCAGGTAACGATAATTATTGTTAACATGTACGCACTATAAATGCAATTTGAAAATATCATTAGCAAAAGATGCATACAGGTGCATAATTCTTTCTTAATAGCTAGAAAGATAAATTTTGGTAAACAATCAAGTAGTAAAGCGGAAACAACAAAAATATGCTAAGCGATTGTCATTTATTTAGATTTGATTGATGTTAGCTTATTTATTTCAAAAAAATCTAAAATTCTTTTGTTGCACAATTTCATTAATTAAAAAATTGATTGCATTAAATATTATTATTTTTGATCATTTAAAATGCATTTAAAAAAGTTATGTTGAAAAAATTAACAAAAGTTCACCTTTGTTAGAGTATGACCATAATGCTTAATAGCTGCTGAATACAGAAATTTTAGATCGTTGAGGAAATACGGCAAGCCGAATCATTTCTGCAACAGTCGTTCATATGGCATTATTCAAGGATTGGTATACCAATGATATATCAACCGTATTTTTTAAAAGCTAAAAATCTGCTTTATGTCTTCTTAATTTTGAAAATCGCTTAAAACTTAAGCAGTCAATTTAGCATGTTAATTAAATGAACTGAAAACTATGCAAACGCTCAAACATTTAATTATAAAAAGTTGAAATACTTCAGCCAAGATTCAAACCGAAAAATTTACAAAAAATTTTCAAAACTTTTGACTCAAGGTCATCAGTTAAACTACCTGCAATCATTTGTACAAATTACACCGAGAACCAGCAAAATCAAGCCAATTTACCAAGATATTTGTATTAATGATGTAGATTGTTGGGATACTGAGAAATATGTAATATTTCGAAACAAACAAGTTATTTGTTAGTCGTATTTTTGGATGTGGGATTCATATTAATAAAATAAATGTTTTCCTATGCCTAAAGTGACAAGTCAATTACATACAAATCATTTGAAAGTATTCTGAGCTGGAGCACTGTACACTTTCGGTAAGCTGATTAGCATGCAATTAGCAAAACGAAACATGCTAATTAGCATAATTAGCATGCTTCTTGCCCAATCTTGTATGCGAATCTTATGTTGTCTGTTTTATATGTAAACCACGAGTCACGAGTACCGTATATATATATATATATGTAGAGCTTCTACTCTCCAACATTCCGTTCCCTAACAATCTTCAGTCCTGATAAGCTTTGGCGTTCGGCAGTACCTTAATCCTCAGCTCAAATTTCATTTTCGCTCCATCTCTAATTTATTAATTCAACATCCAGAAATTTTCCTTTTTAATCCCAGAATAAAACCTATCCATAACTGGATTTTGATATTCGCTAATATTTTTTTTTATTTTTTTAATTTTGATATACCTGTTTTTATATTCGCTAATAATACTATTATCGTCATCAATAACAAGCACCGCGCTTCCGTGTCTGGTAACACCATCATCACCATTATTATTAACATTTTCTTCATTATGACAAAAAATTGGTGCCCCAGATGAGATACGATGACTCTTAATATAATAGCAAGTATCAAACCTGCAAAAGAAACTCTTATTCACTTGGTTAATGTTGAAAACTCTAAGGAATTCTAGAATTTCGTGGAGAGAAAATCATCTAAAAATTAAAGAGAAATCATTCATATTTCTAAATCACTTCTGTTTCCTAAATCTGCTCTTCCATCTATCATTCGGATTTCTATTAATCGTTAATCTTTTATCACTTGATCGAATCATTACTATTCATATGTGAATGCTGTTTCAGGCATGCAATAGAACCAGACCGGCAAGATATCCCGGAATTGATGGGAAAAAAGGACTGCCATTACCGGAAGGAATGAGAAAACTCCAGGAATCTACCTTTAATGATGATTGCGACAATGGAGAGGATTTTGGAGTAATTTTGATGCCGCAGGCCATTCTTAAATCATTCCAAATCAACAAAAAAACATGCAAAAGTGTGATTATTTTACTGTTCTTATTCATTTATTTTTTCATAAACATAACATTATTGATGGCTAGGATTTTTCTATTAGTATATCATGTTCGTTGTGTTTTAAAACTTGCTTATTGTTTCTTTTTTTACATTTCTTCATCCAATTGGATGCAATAACTTTACTAAATTTTCCTGTTTGATTTGCTGTTAAATTTGCATTTGTAATTTTTTGTTGATGAAAAAGAAAATTTTTGGAAGTTAAATTATTAAATTAAAGGTGAATGAGAGATAGAAACAAAAGATTATTGATGTCAAATGCCAAAGCATACTAAGGACTGAAAAAGTATAAGAGAAATCCTATACAAATAGCGCTTTTAAGTTACATTGAAAGCAGCTATGTGTAAGATCTTTCAGATACTTCAGCAGTTGCATGCAACAGTTTCATATATTTAGTCTTATTTTTATTGGAATTTAATATTTTCTGTTTGAATTTTTTTTTAGTTTGTCTTCGAGTTCGTCATCACCTACATTCATCGTATTGGAAGGTGAAGTGTTTAATTATTGGTTAAATTTAAGTTCGTTGTATATTTCAATTCTTAAATCTTAATTATTTCGATACTTTTAGTTAAAATTTTGCTCTGTTCTTATGTTTTGCATTACCGTGAAAAATTTTGTTAGAAATAGGATTCGTTCTATGCAGAGAGTATGTTAATGCTTTTCTAAGTTCTGAAGTTGCAGTGATTAAAAATGGAAGAATGTTCATATCAACTGAAGTAATCAATAATATCTCGTAACTCACAGAATACATTCACTGCTAACTTTTGAATTATAATAGCAAAATATATCCATCTCCTTGTTTCCCAATCCAACGTATCCAATTACTGATTAGTTTTCAAAGCTACATAACATTACGATAGGTTTATTCTTAGCATAAAATAATTTGTTTTCTAATCCTTATTACTATTATGAATTATTATTGTTCTTACTATCATCACTACTATCCCAATCATTATTATGTAATAAGTGTCATTAAACAAATATATTGTTTATAGCAACGAAAAAATTGCTGACATTTCATATTTGTGCAAATTTAGATTAAAAAGCTTCAATGAAATTTAAGATTGACATGATATCGACAAATCACTACTATTGCGGTCATCCTGATATTAGAAATATGCATTTGCTAATTGATGCGAATTACATAGCATAAATAGGACATTTGAACTGCATATAGTAACAATTTACTAACGAAATTAGTTCATACTTCATAAATGGATTACTTAACAAAAAAATTAGGAAAGAACGGTCGTACAACTGGTAATATTCTTTGCATTCATAATCCTAATGCCGACAATCCTTTTTTACTGTAATCAATACAGATGCTACTAGAATAAAATCATCCAACAGTTGAATAAACTATCTACTGAAAATATTCTGGGAAATAGAATAAACAAATCAATATGTATTACAAAAAAAAAAAAAAAAAAAAACTGTATTACAAAAAATATGAGATACTTAGAATGAAATAAGTCTAATATTCATTTTAGTTAATACCTTTTTTTCACTGCAACTATTACTTTACTTCGATTTCATAAAAAAAAAGGGATAAGCTTTACGGACTGATAATTCAAAAGTTGCTCCATATAGAGGCACTGCAAAAAAGAAAAAACAAAATTCCGCATGCGCCCATTAAACAGCTGGATTTGTTTCCATCCAGTAAGCCATTACCATCACCAAACAAGGAACTTTTAACATGTGTTTGTTCTTCTGGTGGTGATTCGTTTCCACAGGCTTCTGGAGAACTTACTGATAGGCTTCCTTCAAGTTCTCTTGGTGAGATACTTCTAAAATTCATTTCAATTTCACTTATGAAAATAACTGTGAAATTTGTTGAGCGTAAAAAGGAATGAGAGCCGAACCTCCAGCCATTCCTGGATCATCGCTAGAACTTCTGGCAAGGACAAAAACATCGCCAGAAGTACCATTTCGCAACATGCTCTGCATATGTTTATGTAAACTTGCCATATCAGGATATATCCAATTACAGCACTGACACGTATTTTTGAAATAGAATGTGAAACCATGTGAGACCGGAACGTTTCATAGAATGTGAAACCATGTGAGACCGGAACGTTTCATTTCCAGAACAGCCTATCATCGTTAATGATATAGTCTCATTTATCATTAAAAAAAAAAAAAAAAATAAGCTCTTGTAAATTTATCAGTTCCCCATTAAGCTAATGTCAGTGAACCGTAAAGATATAAATTAAAAAAAAATTCCTGCATGTGTTTTTGAATCCCTTCACAAAAAATGCATGTGCTTAATATCATTAACGATGATAGGCTGTTCTGGAAATGAAACGCTCCGGTCTCACATGGTTTCACATTCTATTTCAAAAATACGTGTCAGTGATGTAATTGGACATATCCTGATATGGCAAGTTTACATAAACATATGCAGAGCATGTTGCGAAATGGTACTTCTGGCGACGTTTTTGTCCTTGTCAGAAGTTCTAGCGATGATCCAGGAATGACTGGAGGTTCGGCTCTCATTCCTTTTTACGCTCAACAAATTTCACAGTTATTTTCACAAGTGAAATTGAAATGAATTTTAAAAGCAAGTATCTCACCAAGAGAACTTGAAGGAAGCCCATCAGTAAGTCCTCCAGAAGCCTGTGGAAACGAACCACCACCAAGAGAACAAACACATGTTAAAAGTTACTTGTTTGGTAATGGTAATGGTTTACTGGATGGAGACAACATATGGATTTACATTTTTCTTGCCGTTATCATGACCATCACCAGTTGGTAGATAATGATTCTGAATCACACCATTCGCTGTACCTCTCCATCAGAATTTGGTCTTCTCTCAACATTTTGTCAGGCCGCGTGCTTAGCTGCAATTTGCTTCTATATTAAATTCAAATCATCTTATTAAGACCATAAGTTACTGCCCATGGTAGGATGAAAGCCAATGCAGTTCAGAGAGCTGAGAATGATTAACGAAAGATACGTTAATTACAACTAGATCGGAACAAATTGAATACTTAAAAAAGTACCGATGGAGAAATATGAGAAAGATGTGTTTTCATTAAAACTTTACATTCGGAGAACATTGGTCGATTATTTGGATTCGAAAGCCAACACTGTCTCATTAAGTTGTATCTGCAATCTCACATATAATATTTCCGATGCTCGTTAATATCAAGCGTTCAAACAAAAGCTCCATCTAATATTGAAAAGTTTGATAAAAAGAGGTTTACGAGCCATAAAGTAAAAAACCATCGTCAACAAATAAGTAAAATATCATTATCAGAATTGCAATTATAACAACCCTCAAAACCAACATATCATCTGGAGCATGTTTGGGTTGTTCCAAGCGATTTCCTTCTTGCAAATAGTTCACAAGGTCGTCATTGTCTACTTGTGGATATGGAATTTTATCAGAGAAAATATCTCCCATAACAGTATACCATAAGACCAAACATGAGACTATAAAAACTTGTAAGCCATGTAAAAAAAAAAATTGTATTATATAACCTGATATCATACTAATACGTAAAACAAGCATGCCAAACATATTACTTGTCCAGTGAAATTGTGGTACTAAATTCTAATGCCATCCATTTGAGGTGTAACAGTACATTTTGACTGTTTCGTATTTGATAAATTGAAGAGTCCTTGCGTGCTAAACCAAAATCTGTTATGCGTATAGCTCGTTTCTTTGTTATTCGTTTCTTTATCGTTTTTTTGTTTCTTTGTATAGCTCGTTTCTTTGTTTCTTTGAAGGATATTTCGAGGAGCAATATCTCGATGAATACAGTAGAATGTTGCCGATTTTATTATAGATAACGCATAGATAAGCCTTTTGAACAAAACAGTTAAGGATACCATTTTACTCGACAAGTACTCCATTCCATTGACAACTTGATATCCAAATGAGATTTAATCGCTATGATGATAATTTTATCAGCCATCCGTGCCTCATCTACTTCAATGGCCCACTGAGGCATTATAGCTCAACCTATAACATATATCCAAATATATAAATTTACAATAACATGTTTCGATATGACGAATGAATTGCAGATGCTAACTGTTATAACATAAATGGTGCATAAATGTTTTCACATTCTACTGCTACTTTTATCTAAATTATTAAACAATCAATTATTCACTACATACTTCCACGGAAACCAGTTTTCAATAACGGAGAAACTAAGTATATCTGAGCTTCATATCGTCCGTTCCGCGCTGGTATTAATCTCCGGACTCATTCGAACTAAAATTATCCAATGTTGTTATGAATTTTTGAGAGTATACGGTAACATACCGCTCAGGATGTATTAACTGAACATTATCTCGGATCCAAATAACATCACTAAAATATGTCATGTTCTCCGAATATACCAATACGTTTAATCTTAAAAATCACGTCCACTATTTTCATAAACTTTGATTTTCAACAGTAAGAGCAAAAATTTAATATGATATAAACGAATTCTAATGAAAGAGTCGAAAATTAGAACAGGAAAAGTGTACTGCGAAACTACCTACTTAACTGATCCACAATGTTATTTTCCCATTTAGCTGAACAAACTAGTACCAAAATTTTATGATATTATTTCTTTACTTCTAATCTACAAAAGTCAAAAGACTAACAAATCATCGTTCAGCGGCAGTATTACAAATTAGCTCGAGACGATCATTTTAATACTTCAAATAAAAGAAACGACAAAAAAGTGATGTAAGAAAATTTGCATATTCACTGGCAGCTAATAACAAGTTTAAATGATATGCGAATTTTACATAGTGCTTATTTTGTCAGAAATAAATTCCTGCTGCTTTGCTATTTCTTTTCATTCATTTTGTATTTATTCGATGCTGGAAGATGATTGGTGTGATGATCGATGATGAGTTGCGCGATACAGTGCTATATGTTGGAATATATGATTTAGAGATTTGGAGTGTTTGGTGATCACTGTCTTCATTGAGTAAATCAATTGGCTCTGTTTTTCAGTTATATGCTAAACTTCGTTCTTTGTTGATACAGCTTTGACTTACTCCCCATTAATTTTTCTGTTCAAGAATTAATTCACTGTATTAAAATGAATTGTGAGAATGAAGTCGATAAATTCACAGATGTTTGCGAAAAAGCAAAATCTGCGCTTTAGAAATTGTACGACAATCGACATCAAGTATGGTCAAATTATTGGTATATCTTGCTCTCATCATTTGTTGCAGCTCCCAGCAATTAAGACAATTGTTACTTGGTGTATATCTTTTTTTTGTTTCGTTTAACTGTTAAATGAAGCAGGAATCTGGAAATCCCTCTCTTGCATTTTGCATTATTCTATTCCCTTGTTGAAATATTTCTAGTAAATATTTCTAGTATTTGACCAAGTAAACTTCAGTACTAATTGATATTAATTTAAACACTATTGACGTTTAATTTTATAATCAAGATAAGCAAAATTGCTTTGTTACTTATCGGCATTTTGACATGAAGAAAATCCGAAGAAAGTAGAAAATAAAATTTTAAATGACTTTCATTCATGAAAAGAAATGATAAGTCAAAGCCTTAAATAGTTCTAGTGTAAACCGCTGACGATAATTTCAGTTGCGGAAATTACCAAAGATTATAAAGGGGCAATTTATGGGATAATGGCCGATTATTGGCGACAGTGAAAGCAAAAGAATGCATGTCCATTTGATGGAAAATGGATTTTTTGGCATTTTTTTACTATTTAGTCATTTCAAATATTTAATAGAATTTTTAATTGGATAACTCTTTTAACTTTTATTTGTTAGCTTTTTTCAATTGCGAAAGAAACAAATTTACTTAATTATTTCTACACTATTATTGCAGCAACATTGTCGAAATGTTGTGGTGTGGAAGATGAAAGGCTGTTTGTTTTTGAGGATAAACCGTTGCTATTCATGAGAAACGTATTCCATTTTGTAAAGTCATATTAAGAAATTTGTGATTTGTGCAAGTGATAAAAACTGATCATTGCAAGTGATTGATCATTTGCATGCTTATTTTGGTTTCGATTGTTGCATTTTTTAAAATGTAATACCAAATTTGCTGATATCATAAAGAAAATTTGTAATTTTAAAACAATTAAATATTGCTGTAGTTAGTGAGAAAAGCGCAATTTCTTTTGCAATTTACTCGATAAAATTTGCTAGAATTGTGTTAAAAAGAAATATCCTAAAAAGTGAAAAAAGACATGAATTATTAATTTTGACTTCTGAGATGCAAAATTTCTGAAAAAAAGATGCGAAAAAAATATCATGTGTTCGCTGCCCAGAAATCAAGAAATCACGAATAATAAAAGATTCATTTGCATTCTAAAAGTATTGATATTGAAGTGTTTTCAAATGTTGTGAAATATTTATCAGCAAAAACAAATAAATATTGCAAATAAATGTAACATTCACATGTATCACCATTTTTGCAAATTACACAATTGTTTTGTTATCCAATTAAAAACAAATTCTATTTTTTCAAAAAATCTTCACTGCTGAATACAATTCTGAAGGTATTTTTTTAAAAATGGAAAAAGAACATTAAAAATTGTGCTTCTTCGATAGCAGAACCTCTTTAGGTGTTTTATGCAACACGATGTTAACGAGTTTAAATGATTTATGGTTTTTATTGCTTAATTTGATTTCCCATATTTTTTGTGTCAAGTGAATGAGATAATGTAAATGACCGCGAAAAACATGCCTCGACCGGTCAGTTGTTTTGCCGATGATTCATCAGTAATTTTTCGTTACAAATTAAAATTTTATCTTTGTATGCTGCAAGTCAATTTTTTTCTTATGCTATTATCAGGTAATTTCAAGAAATTTTCAAGATCTGATTAATACTTTGATTCTTTTGCAGCAATCAATTACAATTTTATTCACTGCATTTTCTACGAAAGACTTCGAAGTGCTTGCATTTCAATAGTTCATTATTTAAAAAGTTCAATTATTGGTCCTGAATTTTTCGCTAGATTTCCTAAAGGCAATGAGTAATTCTAATTTTTTGCAAATTTAGAATATATAACTGATATATCATTTGTATACTTTTTTCTTATAAATCTGATTATTTTATTATCCTGTAAATCAAATGGTGCTGTGAAATTAGTTTTTTTTTTTTTTTTTTGGCTGAAGATTTTATCCTTTATTGAAAGACACAAACAAATGCGTTTAATCCTTTGATTATGATATTTGCTGTTAACGGCGAAATTATTTTTATTCACATGTTATTATAAGGAAAATGTAAGAGAATATCAAGCATAGACGAATTGTTAGTAAATGCCTTGGATTGAATGAAAAAAAATGATAAGCAGTAGAACTGATAAAGCAGCACTACCAATTCAAGTTGGATCTGTTATAAACTGTTGTTTTTTGTAATCTCCGTTGTTTTTTTTAGAGATCTCTTTTTTTATTTTGGAAGGTTTATTATGCTTTATGTTTTTTTATGAGTTTACTATGCTTCCTAATTTGTTTGTTTTGATTTGTTTTTTGAGTTATGTTCACCAAATAGAGATTAGTGCTTGTTATTATTTGATTTTTTATAATTTAGTTTTTGACACGCCTTATTTGTTTATTTATAGTTGTGTTTTTTGTTTTTGATTTTTATTTATTATAAATTATCAAATTTTTGTATCCTTTTATTGCGTTTGTGTTTCCTTATTATGGTTTCTGTTATAACCACTCGAATTTGCTCAATATGATCATCAATGCAAACGTGATTAATCTTTATCATTTGCACAATTTACAGTATTCTTAATATAACTTTACCAACTCGAGCACATTTCTGACGAATAGCAACGGTTTCTCCTCCAAAATAAACATTCTTCCATCTTCTATATTGTCACAGTTCGACAATGTTGCTGCAATAATAGTGCACAAATAGTTAAATAAATTTGTTTTTTTCGTAACTGAAAGAAGCTAACGAATGAAAGTAAAAAGAATTATCGAATTAAAAGTCCTATTAAATTCTTGAAATTATCAAACACTCAGCAATGAATAATGCCGAAAATAATGCAGAAAGTCGATTCTCCATCAAATGAGCATACATTTTCCTACTTTTGTTGTCGTCAATAATCTGCCATTATCCCATAATCCATCTTTATAATCTGTAGCAATTTCCATCCCTGAAATTAATGCCAAGGATCATCTGATTAACATTAAGGAACAAAGAGGAACTTTGTAAGGCTTTAACTTATCATTCCTTATCATTGAAATTTTGTTTTCTAGTTTCTCCGAATTTGCTTCGTGTCAAAGGAATAAGTAATAAAGCGATTCCTGTTGTCTCGATCATAAAGGTAAACATCAATGGTGCTCGAAATAATTTTAATTAGCATTAAAGCTTTTCAGTTAAATGCTGTAAGAGGAATGGTATCAAAAAAAATTGAGATGCATACCAGTTACTATTTCTTCACCATCACGAAAACAGTAGATGATGAGAGCAAGATATGTCAACAATTTTATCATAGTTGATGTCGTTTGTTGTACAATTTCTAAAATACAGATTTTATTTCTTCGCAAGCAACGTGAATTTGTCGATCTCATTCTTACAACTCATTTTATACCATGAATTGGTTCTTGAATAGAATAATTAATGAGAGAATAAGTTGAAACTGTATCAAAAAAGAACGAAATTCAACATATACTGAAGAAATGGAGCTACCAGAACCATTCTCAAACGTTGAAAATAAAATAATGGCGCAAGATCTAAACATGGCGCTTTTATACATTGAAAGCACAATTATTGAATACAACCAGTTTGACAGTTACGAACGCGTTTAAACCATGAACTTTTTTATCAAGCTTTCGTATTTCTCGAGTTTAATGGAAGAAGAATTAACTGAATAAGACAGGTAACGAAAAAGATGAGTTATTCCGGTTATTTTATCCTCCATCGATAACAATGAACAATTTGTCAGTCAATTTCAGCAAATTTGAAGTTTATTTGCAAGATTTTTAACAAAAATTTCCATTTTTTTAGGTTGCCGAGTGCTGTTTTTGGCAAATGCATATGACTTCAATTACATATCACAGCGCAAATCCTATGGCAAAAATTGATGCAAAGAAAATCTTCAATGTTAAATTGTGTTAAGCAAAAAATGTTACAAAAAAATGGAAATTTTATAAAGACTTTATTCACTTAAAAAAGGAACTTGAAGTTTACCCAAATGGATTGATAAATTGTTTAATTCTTATCGCTGGAGATAAAATAACTAGATAACCTCATTTTTCTCTTACCTGTCTTACAGAGTTATTTCGTCTTCTATTCAGTTCGAAAATACCAAAGCAGAACAAAAAACGTCAATGGTTCAAAACTAAGAAAACTGTAATTTGTGCAAGTGATAAAACCAAATTTAGCAAATTAGAGGAGTTATAATAGAAACCAGAAAAGAAAACACAAATGTAAAAAAAAAGAAACACATATTTTATAAAAGATTGTAAATATCATTTCATTACAGTTCATAACAGAACCAATTTGAATTAGCAGTGCTGTTTTATCCATTCAATTGCTTACCATTTTTTTCATTCACTCCAAGGCATTTGTTTAACAGTTCGTCTATGCTTGATATTCTTTTCCTTATGACCCTAAGAAAACATGTCATCAGTTATGTATCCGAGATTTGCAAAAAGTTAAACTTCTCAAAACAAGCTTTAGAAAGCTCTAATAAATAAATCTAGAAACAATATTTTAACTTTCAAAACAATGAACTACTGAAATGCAAGCACCGCGAAGTCTTTCTTCAGTAAAATCCAGTGAATAAAATCGAATTTGAATGAGCAGGTATGAAAAAAATCAAAGCACATCATAAATCAACTTTGAAATTATCCAGTACTGGCAGCTTCAAGTAAATTGAAGGAGATTATCAGTTTCAAAGTAATATTTTTCTAACGATATTACAACGCTGCAATCCTTTTAAACTGTTTTATTATTTCAGTTTAAATTTCTTGCAGTAAATTCGTAAAGTTATATTAAAAAACTGTAATTTGTGTAAGTAATAAAGATTGATACATTAAAAATTGATATATAAAGAGTGATACATTCTTCTACTTTTTTTATCGAAATAATCGGCTAGTATCCCATAGGCTACTGTTTTTATATTTATGTTAACCTCAACTGAAACAGAAGTTAGTGCCAAAGATCATCTAGTTAACATTAGGAATTAAGTTCTAAGCTTTAACTTATCGTCCTAAGATCTAAGCTTTCACTTATTAAGACCTAAGCTTTAACTTTGTAAACGGTCATTTGAAATTTTGTTCTCTACTTTCTTCGGATTTTTTTTTTTCAATGTCAAGGAAATAAGTAATAAAGTAGTTTCTGCTGTATCGATCACAAAAGTAAACGTTAAAGCTGTTCCAAGTTAGTGTTAAGTAGTATTGAAGTTTATTCGATCAATTACTGTTTTACTAGAAATACTTAAACAGAAGAATAAAATGATTCAAAATGCAATGATCTCATCCTCACGACTCATTTTAATACAATGAATTAATTTTTGAACAGAATAATTAATGGAAAGTAAGTTGAAGTTATATCAAGAAAGAACAAAGTTTAGCATAAAACTGAAAGATAGAATCTACGCAAGCTCTCTCAAACCTTGGCAATAAAATAATGGCAGAAGACCTAAAAGTAGCGCTTTTATGAAATCGGAAACGGAATTTTTTGTTCTGCTTTTGTATTTTCGAATTGAATATGAGATACGTTAGTATAAATAATTCTAATATTCATTTTATTTGATATATTATTTCATTAAGAAAATGAAATAAATAACAAAAAAGGCGCAAATACAATTTTTTTGATATTTGTAAAGGGAAACGCTTCATGAATTGATGAATTAAAGATTGGCCATTTAGAGGCATTGCAGATAACAACTATTCTGCAGTTATGCTTATGGAAGAAAATGAAACAGCTAATAAGTTAGAAACTTCAATTTACTAAAATTAACGAATTTCGCATATTTTTTGATAAATGGAAAAAAAGCAGAAATCACAAAAGCATCTTCGCTTTGCTTTCTATTATTTCATCAATAGCCGAAATGCTTTATTTTTTTAAATCATTCATTCATTCTAAAACTCATTTTCAAAAAATATGTAATTTTTTTTTTTTTTTTTTTTTAGTAAAAGCAAGCAAATAGGCGAAATTGTTTTTAACTTGGTATTAACCGAATTAATTTTTGAATCTAGCTTATTTTTTTAATCTCTGAAAGTTATTTTTTATTTGCTTGCTTTTACTAAAAATTAAAATTTGAAATTGAATTCTTGTTGAAGTGAAAATTCGTGATGTTGGAGTGCAATGGCTAAATTATGGGAGGAACGAAGACGTATGGGCTTAACACAATTGTTAAACTTGTAGTATAATAAGTTGTACAAATGCCAATTAAAATATTATATGTTTAGATATTAACTGAAAGATAGAAGTTATTGATTTTTTTCGACATTCTGAAAACATTTCAGAGGAAAAAAGTGCAAAAATCGTTTTCAAAGGCTTTGCATAAAAAAGAGTGATAAAAATGCTTTATTAAAAATTTTTATTGCAAAAACAATTATTATTATAAAAAAAAAAAAACCACAAAAAATTTTTATGAGATAAAGTTTTTGAAATAATTAAAAATAATGTACCAGATAACCTAAAAAAGCTAATTGATAATTAATTTTTTTTTTCATTTTGATAACTGTACATAAATAAAATTTGATCATAGCTTACTAAATATCAAATGAATCTGAATTCGTTGTTTCGTTATTTTAATTGCTTGCTCGGCAAATAACTTCATCAAATGTTTATTTTCCTTATTCATTTATTTTGTCATCAAGATTATTTTGTTGATAGCCAAGTATTTTATTAGACTATCAATTATTACTAATGACTCGTAGTTCGTTGTGTTTTAAAGCTTTCTGTATTGCTTATCGTTTCTTAGTTTACTTTTCTTCATCCAAATGCTTTCAACAATTTTGTTAAATTTTTCTGTTAAAAACAAGAGAGTAAATTTCTAAATCCTTAACTTTTTTCCTAGTTTTGATAAGTTTCTTCGAGATTAAAATTTTTGTGAATTCTCACATTTAATTTTTTTTGAAATATTGGATTTTTGTTGATTTTTGAAAATTATTTCTCAGAATTTCTAAATTTTATTTCAAGCATCAGCGGTGCTTTTTTGACCCTTATTTTATTTCCAAGGCGAAATTCTGAATCGTTGATTTTGAATTACCAGATTTTCCAGTTTAATCATTCCGGTGTTTAAGCAATATAACAAACTGTTAAATGTCTTGTTAGCTGCCTAACAACTGCCAGGAGTATCAACTGATTTCTGGAAGATGACTATTTATTATCTCAATCCTTTTCCATGTTTTAATTAGATTAACTAGGATTTCTTTTTTTCTGGCATCGTTCTAATTTTTACAACATGGTAGTGATAAATTTTAGTTTAAAACGAAAGATTCTTAAGTCAAGTTTCGTTAATTCATTGATTATTTTTTTCAAGCTTACAAATTTCATAACATAGATGCAACTATGATACGTATTACCAACAAATGCATCTATTCCTACTATTATCATTATTATTAACATCTAATATTCATCTTGTATAGTATAGTATTTAGTGGCAGAAAAAAATTGCTGATATTTGCTCATTGCCAAGTTTATGTTGAAAAGTATCATTGAAATGACATTGATGGACCATTATCATTGACTATTCTGACCATTAGGAATATGTATTTGCTAAATGATACGAAATATATTTCATAAATGGGATATTTTAATTGTATACAAGTTACATTCACTAACAATCCCTATTTCATAAATGGTACAACTTTTTACTAAATAGCGAAAAAAATTCGGGAAAGATGAAATAAGTTTAATATTCATTTTACTTCGTATATTAATTCATTGAGAAAATATTCAAAATAAATAATTGAAAAAGACGTGTATTTAGCAATTTCATTGGGAATACAACTTTATTAGGATTTTGTTAAAAAAGGGAAAAACATTACGAATTGATGATTGAAAAGTCGCTCATTATAGGATTGCAAAAAACAACTCTCTAATATTTATACTTATGGAAATGTTGATAATTGTCATCATTGTAAGATAAAATAACTGGTAGTTGAAATCTAACTTTATCGCGCTCATTTACATCATTGCTTTTCTACTTTTCCATCCTAATTCATTTTTTTACCATTGAGTAAACAAAAGCGGAAAATAACAAGTTGTCGAAGAACGGACATGTTTAACGATCTACAATACGAGAAATATTATATTCACTGCTCCGTTGAAGTATACAAGGCGCAATTTATTTTGATATGAGCCATTAATAGTTTCGTCATTCCTTTTTTCATAACTAAAGAAAATACTTGAAGTGTTTCGGTGATTTCAGAAATGCTACAGTAGCGATAGTACGAGGACTAGCAATTGGTATTAGGAGTGACCTTCTGAAGTAACTTTATCCTTCCAATTCTGATATATCTATCATCATAAATGATATAAATTAAAAATGGATTCATAAATGCTGACATTCGATAGAAACCACAGCATAATTCATTCCAGAGTATGTCGAAGTCACCATTAGTTCAGATGTGGCGAAATTTATTATTATTTCCATCATTTATTATGCTCAAAAAACTCAAAGAGGTCCAGAATCTGTGGCACCGAATGGTAAAATTATGATAATAAGAAATCCACAAAAAATATTATTAAAAAAATTTTATGATTGAATTTTATGACAGTAAAAAAAATGATATTCCCTTTTGCTTGTTTCTGCGAGAATGAAACTTTTTACAAAGTTTTGCAAACGATACACAATATGCGCATGAAGATAGAAATGTCTACAAAATTCTCAAAATTGCTTTACTGCTTTTTCACAAATTTTGAATTCAGTTGCCTATATTTAATTTCTAAAAGTCCAAACTGACCAAATGGAAAAATATTTCTGTTTTTCCACGAAATTTCCATAATGCAGGAAGAAGTTTGAAATTGAATTTCTAAATGAACAGGTTAAGGAAAGGGAATTTGATAGAAAATTTTATTAAAATTTTTCTTTTTCCGTACTTTGTTTTACAAGAACACTGATAATTTGTTGTCGTTGAAAGACAAAATGACTGGTAGTTGAAATTTAATTATTTCGCATCATTTCTTTTCTATTTATTCAACTTAATTCATTCTTCTGCCATTCGATAAAAAAGGCGGAAAAAACCGGTCGTCGAAAAACGGAATTGCTTAATGCGGACACAGTACTAGACAAATTATATTCACTGCTTCCGTTATTGAAGTATATAAAGAGCAATTTTTTTTTTATCAACCACTAATAGTTTCGTCATTCCTTTATTTTGTTATTGAGGAAATACTTAGAGTGTTTCGGCGATATCAGGGATGTTACAATGGCAATAGGTATTAGGAGTAGCATTAGGTATTAGGAGTAACCTTCTGAAGTACTTTTATCTTTCCAACTTTAATGAATCTGTCATCGAAGAGGAATTCGTTAATGATACAGATTAAAAAATGGATTCATAAATGCAAACTTTCGATGAAAACCATGGCATATTTCATTTCAGAGTATGTTAAAGTTGCTATTAGTTCAAATGTGGCGGAATTTGTTATTGTTCCTTATTTTCATCATTCATTGTACAAGCAATGCAGGCATGGGTAAGCTGTTAAAAAGTTCACAAAAAGGATTTCAAATTATGAAGACGATGTCTAACCTATTATTGATTTTGATAAATTTAAATAGTCTCGATAGCCAAGCCGAATTACAAGGCTGCTCTATTACACAATGTTATACAGATGAGCCTTGGCATTTAATTCAGCTGTGTCGATTATAACCATTGCATATGGACTGGAACTTATGTTACATTGCCTAAAATTTTTAAGAATTTTAATAATTTTTCCGTGAATATTCCAGTTTCATCTTAAACGTTTCATGTTAAATTTAATGAAGAAATCCGAAACCAACATATTTTATTTTATATTATCCAACATGTCAGAGGCTAATTTCATTAAATTATATTTTTAAATGCTATGCTATATCAGGACCACCAGGATCACTAAGACAACCGACAAGACCACCAGGACAACCAACAGGACCACCAGGACCAGGACCACCAGGACCAGGACCACCAGGACCACCAGCAAATGGATCAGTGCCAGGACGATTACGTTGATTTGATTTTGGCTATTAGACAGTTAGTTCAATCATATCATCGTTGAACGTTCCACTGTCATATGCGTCAGACAGCTATCTCCATCAACATCATTGTGCATTTTCAGTCGATAAGCCTTTGTTCACTTGGATATTTTCATCAACATATCGTATTTTAGATCATGTTTAATTACAATAGATTACACTGGATTATGTTTAATTGTTCTGGTACTGTATCATGTTTAGTTATTTTCAATTAATATGATATCAAGAAAAGTGTACGTAAAATAATTATTATATCTAGATAAGAGAATAAAAATAGTAAAAATATGTTGGTTTAACAACTCAGACGAAGATATTCATTTACCTTTCCAAATAATTTTAATTACAATTTATATTAAATAGACAATTGCAAACAGATGGAAGAGATGGCAAGTGCATCCAGACTAATTTACAGAGTAATTTATCTCTGGCAAAAGAGCATTACAGAATTCTGACGTTGATTATCAAAAAAGTATATGCCACAATTTACTTTGCAAATGACATTTCGGCAACGTTTAAGAATTCCTCAATTTCAAATCATTGCTTAAATTTAATTCAAATTTTCAATTATACTTGCAATAAATGAAAAATGTTTACCTAATACTTACACAATCCTCATTTGTTTTGTCACTTGTTGGGGCAGCATAAAATTTAGATAGATTTCATTAAATCTAGAGAAAAAGCTAGAAATTTTCAAAAATGGCGATTCGGGAAATTATCGAAAATTATTGATTGTGAAGTGTTTAGAATTCAAATACTAGAAAATAATTTGCGTAACATTTACTTCTACGCAGCTGTTGTACTGAAAATTTATACTTGAATCTTCTTTCACCTATTGGCAGTTATTGTGTGACTGTCTAACACTTTAATAAGCTTTTCCTCTTATTTATCTAATATTTCCTTGCAAGTGATTATTGTACTACAAATTAACACTTTAGCAAATTGTTTCCATCATTTCTTACTAATTTTCATTTGTAAGCTATTCATAAATTCTAGATCATAAACAAATTTCATGATCAACGCAGCTGAATTAGGCTCATCTGTATAACATTACATAACAGAGGGTAGCCCTGTGATTCGCACTTGGCTATCACGTCCGTTGAAATTTATCAAAAGTGATACTAGGTTAGGTATCGTTTTCATAATTTAAAAAAAAATAGGTTAGGTATTTTTTTCATAATTTTTCCATATTTTTACCATTATTTAAAAAATTTTTTCTTAATTTTACCATTAGGCGGCACCAAAGGTTGTCCAGCATTGTCTGCACAATAAATGTTGAAAATAAGGAATTATACCAAATTTCGTCACATCTGAACTAATAGCGACTTCGATATATTCTGAAATGAATTATGCTGTGGTTTCTATTGATCTTTTTGATGATGGGATCATCAGAATTGGAAGAATAAAGTTGCTTCAGAAGGTTGCTCCTTCTAAGTATTTCTTCAATAACAAAATAAAGGAATGAAGAAACTATTAATAGCTCATATCAAAAAACTGTGCTTCATACATTTTGATAATGGAAGCAGTGATTATAGTTTATGTGGTATTGTAGACGCATTAAAAAATTCTGTTTTTTGAAAAGCTGTTTTTTTCCGCTTTTGTTTATCGAATGATAAAAGAATGAATTAAGGTGAATAAATAGTAAAGAAGTGGTGCAAATAATACGATAAAATTTGTTTCAGCCAACAGTCATTTTATTTTTCAATGATAAAAAATTATCAGCAATCTTTTATTAAAGAAAGAAGAATTTTTATTCAATATAATTTGCATTCTAAATCATCTTTGCATTGTTTTTTTTTAAAATAAATTTTCTATCGAATCCTCCTTCATTAATCAATACATTTAGAATTAAAATTTCAATTTTTTCCTTCATTATGGAAATTTTGTAAGCAAGCAGAAATACTGGTGCATTTGGTCAATATGGTCTGTATTGCAAATGTATTGCAAAACTGACATATTGCAAGTGTATTGGCCGTATAAATTTCTACCTTATGGGGGATCGAATTTTCGAGCAGTGAAAAGTGTGCTTATATATATTTGTTGAATAATGATTTTATGTTTTCTGCTTTTAAAGATACTATGACCCTTATAAAAAAATCAAACCTTATTACCAACCAAAAACAAACTAAGACATAAACAGAATAATAAAAAGAAACTAAATACTAATTAACTCACAAATATATTCCAAAAATTTATAAGCAAAACGCTTCAAAACTTCTCTTTCAATTTCTTTATAACTTCAAAACTCTACTGATTTTGAAATATATTAAAAAAATTAAGGTATTGAAATCAAGGATTCAGAATTTCTTCTTAGGATTTTATGACAGTAAAAAATATGAAATTCCCTTTTCAAAGTATTTGCAAGTGATAAACAAGATATTCAAGAACACAAAAATGTCCACAAAATTCTTAAAATTGCTTTACTTTCATTTCATAAACTTTGAATACAGTTGCTAATTTCCTGAAATATAATAAGCAAATAGAAATAGAAATTTTTCAATACATGGCACACTGACCAAATGCATCAATATTTCTGCTTGTCCACAAAAATTCCACAATAAGGAGAAAAATTTGAGATTGAAATTCTAAGTGAACAGATTCAGGAAAGAGAATGTGATAAAAAAATTTCCTTTCAAAAAAAAAAAAAAACAATGCGCAGAGGATTTAAATGTGAATTATATTAAATTCTTTTTTTATAAAAGATTGTTGATAATTTGTTAATATATTAAGATAAAAAACTGATAGTAAACTTGATTTTATCGCATTCATTTTTATCATTTCTTTCCATTGACCCATCTTAATTCATTTTTTTACTATTTGATAAATAAAAGTGAAAAAAAATAGGTTGCCGAACAAAAATACAAATTGTTTGAATGTGTCTATAATATCAGACAATTATATTCACTACTTCCGTTATCGAAGTATATAAAGCGGGATTTGTTTTGATAAGAACCATTAATAGTTTCGTCATTCCTCTTTTCGTTATTGAGTAAAATACTTGCAGTGTTACGGTGATTTCAGAGACATTACAGTAGCAATAGGTACTAAGAATAGTACTACGCATTAGGAACAACCTTCTGAAGCAACCTTATTCTTAAAATTTTGATGATTCTATCATCAAAGAGAAGTTCTTAAATGATTCAAATTTAAAAATGGATTCATAAATATTAACAGAAACCGCAACATAATTCATTTCAGAGTATGTCGAAGTGGCTAATAATTCAGACGTGGCGAAATTTTTTATTATTCCTTATTTTCATCATTCATTGTATGGGCAATGCAGGTATGGGTAAGCTGTTGAAAAAGTTTACAAAAAAATTTCAAATTATGAAGACGATGTCTAACCTATTATTGATTTTGATCTATTTAAATAGTCTCGATAGCCAAGCCGAATTACAAGGCTGCTCTGTTACACAGTGTTATACAGATGAGCCTTGGCATTTAATTCAGCTGTGTCGATTATAACCATTGTATATGGACTAGAACTTATGTCACATTGCCGAAAATTTTTAAGAATTTTAATAATTTTTCTGTGAGTATTCCAGTTTCATCTTAAATGTTTCATGTTAAATTTAATGAAGAAATCGGAAACCAACATATTTTATTTTATATTATCCAACATGTAGGAGACTAATTTCATTAGATTATATTTATAAATGTTATGCTATATCAGGACCAGCACAACAACCACCACCACCAGCAAATAATGCAGGACGAAATATGCCAGCAAATATGGAACAACAATAACGTTTATTTGATTTTGGTTATCAGACAGTTAGTTCAATCATATCATCGTTCAACGTTCCACTGTTATGTGCGTTAGACAGCTGTCTCCATCAACATCGTTGTGCATTTTCAGTAAATAAGTCTTTATTCCCTTGGAAATTTTCATCAACATATCGTACCTTAGATCTTGTTTAATTACAATAGATTACACTGGATTATGTTTAATTGTTCTGGTACTGTGTCACGTTTAGTTATTTTCAATTAATATGATATCAAAAAAAGTGTACGTAAATGTAATTCTTATATTTAGATAAGAAAATAAAAATAGTAAAAATGCGTCGGTTTCTAACAACTCAAATTACCAAATTAACTCTTTCTAAATATATCCATTAGAAGTTGACCATAGATATATGCATTTGATGACTGATGCGAATTATGTTCTATAGATGTGATATTTAAATTGCACACAGTTTCGGCATTATCTTTAAGAGCAAATCATTGTTCAACACATATAGAAGTACTCATTTCATTGCCCGAAAACGCGGCCTCCCATAAGGTAAAAATTTATATGACAAAAAATTAATGGGACAGTGGAGAAAATATATTTAATAACACATCATTAAGCTTACACCTTAAAGCTTAGGTTCGATTTTAGGGAGAAAACGGAACCATATTATTTATGATTCACAATGCCGAAAAACTATTCATCTCACTTTTCCATATAACGAAATAATAGAGAGTTTTAGCGTTTACTAACAAATCAATTCATATTTTATAAATTCTTTTACTTTTTACTAGACAACAAAAGGGTCTGGAAGAGTGATGGTACAGCTAATGTTATTCCTTTACACTACTAATTCTGACGCCACTATCTTTTTTACTGCATTCAATAAAGATGTTACTTAGAATGAAATCATCCAACAATCGAATAAATGATTGATTAAAAAAATAAGATAAAAAAATACATCTCGTTGTTTAATATGACTGATAGTAAAAAAGGACTGATAGTAAAACTGATGATTTAAATAAGTTATGATTGAATTTCACGATAGCAAAAAAATAAAATTCCTCTTGTAACTATCGGCGTCTTAGCAGAGTTTTGCAAACGATAGATAATATATGCAAAAATATAAATCATTTTGAATTTCATTTTCCGAATATCTCGAATTTTCTCTTTTCAAACAGCTGGTTCAATGCTTATTGTCATGTTTTTTTTTTAAAAAAAAATTTCATACCAACCATTTCTTGCTGGCATCGTGGATTGCATACTTACATTATCTTTCGTCAATTGCTTAAAGTTGAAAATTTACTGAAATTTCAGTTTTGGTTTGATCCTATGCGGTCGCTCCGATGTCGTTTGATATGCAATTTGTACGTTAGATTGTACGGTAACTGTATAGGAGTGCCTTTTTCCGAAAGAAATTTTTTATTACCAACCAGCTGAAATGTTTTATTTTGTTTTTATCATAACCGAGTTTTTTATAATTCCAATAATTTTAATTTGCTCAAACTTTATTAGCTAATAACAAATATTGCCGGAAAAAGTCGAAATAATTATACTAAAAAATTATTTGGTTCCAATCTTTAATTATTAATTATATTTTACACCAATATATTCCATTTTATATTGACTTGTAAGATATCAATTATATTATTTTTGTAAATATTATGCTATGCTTTAGGGGGAAATGTCAGATCTGATTTTGGCTGTTGGGCGGTTAATTCACATCGTTGTCCTCGTCGCTCAACATCATGTACGTCAGGACAATTGTCCCTCAAGATTTTGTGCAATTTCCTCTCAAGAAGACTTATTCCAACGGATATTTTCATCAATATATATTTTCTTGGACTTTTTTAACTAGATTAGATTTATTTTATTATGTTTTGTGATATTGGTTTTGAATCTGCGTAATTATTTTAGATTAGTATGATATCAATAAACGTGTGCATAAGTATAGTTGCGCTTAGATAAGAAAATAAAAATGGTAAAAATACATCAGTATCTGACACCGCAAACAAAATGATCATAGAAATATGTATTTGATGATGGAATTATGTTTCATAAATGTGACATTTAAACTGCGCATAGTTTAGACGTTATCTTTAAGTGCAAGAAGCATGAAATCATTTTCAACATATATATATAGGTACTCATTTCATTACCCGAAAATACAATCACCCATTAGGAAGTAATTTATATTGCAAATAATCAATCAGGCAAGTAATTCAGACCATAATCAGACCACAATCAACTGAATGTTGTTCCATTGTCGTTATTTTATTCCGTTAGCTTTTCATTTAAAATACAATAATCAACTATAAATTTTGCAATACGAAGCACACTGACCAAATGCACCAATATTTCTGCTTGACCACGAAATTTCCATAATGAAGAAAAAGTTTGAAATTGAATTTCTAAATGAACAGATTAAGGGAAGAGAATTTGATAGAAAATTTCCTTTCAAAAAAACAATGCATGGATGATTTAGAATGTGAATTATTTTAATTATAATTCTTCTTCCATATTTTGTTATACAAGAATGCTGATAATTTGTTGTTATTGAAAGACAAAATGACTGGTAACTGAGACCTAATTTTATCGCACCGTTTCTTTTCTATTTATCCAACTTAATTCATTTTTTTGCCATTCGATAAACAAAGGCGGAAAAAACAAGTTGTCGAAAAACGGAATTGCTTAATGCGGACACAGTACTAGACAAATTATATTCACTGCTTCCGTTATTGAAGTATATAAAGAGCAATTTTTTTTGTTATCAACCACTAATAGTTTCGTCATTCCTTTATTTTGTTATTGAGGAAATACTTAGAGTGTTTCGGCGATATCAGGGATGTTACAATGGCAATAGGTATTAGGAGTAGCATTAGGTATTAGGAGTAACCTTCTGAAGTACTTTTATCTTCCCAACTTTAATGAATCTGTCATCGAAGAGGAATTCGATAATGATACAGATTAAAAAATGGATTCATAAATGCAAACTTTCGATGAAAACCATGGCATATTTCATTTCAGAGTATGTCAAAGTTGCTATTAGTTCAAATGTGGCGGAATTTGTTATTGTTCCTTATTTTCATCATTCATTGTGCAGGCAATGCAGGTATGGGTAAGCTATCAAAAAGTTCACAAAAAGGATTTCAAATTATGAAGACGATGTCTAACCTATTATCGATTTTGATCAATTTAAATAGTCTTATTTTTACAAGCTGAATTATTTTTATAAGCCGAATTACAAGGCTGCTCTGTTACACAGTGTTATATAGATGAGCCTTGACATTTAATTCAACTGTGTCGATTATAACCATTGTATATGGACTAGAACTTATGTCACATTGCCTAAAATTTTTAAGAATTTTAATAATTTTTCCGTGAGTATTCCAGTTTCATCTTAAATGTTTCATGTTAAATTTAATGAAGAAATCGGAAACCAACATATTTTATTTTATATTATCCAACATGTAAGAGACTAATTTTATTAGATTATATTTGTAAATGTTATGCTATATCAGGACCAGCACGACCACCACCAGCAGCAGCAGCAGCAGCAAATGTGCCGTGACAATAACGCTGAAAATGAAGGACATCATTTATAGCAGAGAAAAAATGATAAATTAATCAAAAGTCCTCAAATTCAATTTTTTAGATTATCTAATGTTGTCATATATAATTAATGGAATATTTGTATTTGTAATTAATAGCAACGGTCGTAATTTTAACTGCTGTTTTTCTTTTGAAATAAAAGCTTAATTACAAATAAGCGGTAAATGTCAGATTAAATATGTAATGTCATGAGATGTTTTAAAAAAATATCAATTTTAAAAATATCAAGGCAAATTTAGTTGATAAAAGATTTTGCTAAAGTTTTTATGTTTTGAAAAATTTTTAGAAAAAAATACATAATGTTATACAGATAAGCCTTGGTATCTAATTCAGCTGCGTCGATTATACCATTGCACTAGAGCTTATGTCACACTGCCTAATACTTTCAAGAATTTTAATAATTTTTTTGGATTCAAAAATGATATTTCTTTTATAAAAAGCACGGAGAAAGTAAAATTAATAATAAAGTATGAAGAAATAAAATGAGTAAAAAAGTATGCAAAGTAAAATTAATAATAAAATGATTGCATGTAAAAGAATGAAAAAAGTATGCAAAAGTACAAATAGTAACGAAATGTAAACAAACAAAACAGGTAGGGAAGCATGTAAAGTTCGAAACGTTTTAAAAATCTAAAAGTCCAAAAAATGATTGAAATAAGCAGTTTAAAAAAGTCTGAAATAAACTTCAAAAGTCAAGGAAGATATTTCAAAAAAAATTATTTCGGAAAATAAAAAAAGTATTACTAAAAACATAAAAAATACTTCAAAAAGCAAAAAATCTGATTTCGTTTGTTGTTGGATGGATGAGAAAGAGCACCTAACAGCACCTAGAAAGGTGCTACTATTCCAAATTTTTGGAAGAAATGAAACTTTTCCTGCTCAAAGCGATGATTGGAGTACTCAGCAGAGAAGTCACTGTTAAAAGCAGATATAAGTAAGTTAACTAGTACAATGAAAATATTTTATTTAAATTGGGATAGTCTGTGATCAATTAATATTTTTAGCTGCGCTATCAGCAGTTCGTTCGAATGGAAGATATCAATTGACCTCAGTGGTGATGCTGTATATATTATCTCTCCGTAGTTAATGCTTGCTTCTTCAATATGAGAAAAGTTTAGAGCGAAAAAGAAACTATCGAAGGATAATGTAAAAGGACTGATAACGAAGAATAAAACTTTTGGGTAGATTTCAATCTTTATAGCGGACATGAGTGGGTGGCTTACGACATTTTTCACATGACCTTTGGGAATTAAGCAGAAGATGAATGTTTTAACTTTTCTTAATAATTGCATATATGGAGCTAAACATAGTGATTACATAAAGCTTACAATATTCCGTCATGAATAGATTTGGTTATAAGCGAGAAGTTCCTTACAATGTGCCGATGGTGTACAATTTTAGATAAAGGATTTATTAGATCGTTTGTTGTTTCAGAAGCATTTTAATTTGAAACAATTGATACCAGGAAATTGCATTACGTCTGGGAAATTTCCCGACATATTTTTATAGTCAATTTCTAATGGTTAAATTGACAATCGACGAGTTTATTTGGTAATTTGCGTTGTTAGCGACCGACGTTTTTTTCATATTTTTATTCTGTTATCTAAAATACAGTTATAGTTACGTGAATGTTTGTTGATATTATGCAAACCGAAAATAATTAAATATAACCCAATCTAATCTAATGTAATTAAACATCTCTAAAATAATATATATTGATGAAAAAATCTATTGGTTCTAGGCCTTCTTAATTGAAAACTATAAGTTGATGGATACAATTATGCACAGTACAGTAGAACGTTGAAGGATGAGGAGACGATGTTAAACTGTTTAATAGCCAAAATCAAATCAGCGATATCCTTCTCCTTCATCTTCTCTTCTATCACTTTTATCTACTTCTGCTCTCCCATCATCATCATCATCATCCTGTTCTGCCTCATTTCTCCTCCTAAATCATAGAATATAAATACAGTCCAATATAAATAACCTCTGAGAAATTAGATAATATAAAATAAAATATGTTGAGACTCAATTTATTCATTAAATTTAGTGTGAAATAAAAAACTTTCAAAAAAAAGCTTGAAAAATACTTTGCAATTAAACATAAATTCTAAACCATGATTATAATCGACACAGCTGAATTGGATGCCAGGACTTATCTATATAACAGAGAACAGCCTTATAATAGGCTTAGCTATCACAACTGCTTACATTTATCAAAAGTGATAAAATTGGGTATCGTTTTCATAATTTGAAATTTTTTTGTAAACTTTTTCAACAGCTTACCCATACCTGCATTGCCCATACAATGAATGATGAAAATAAGGAATAATAAAAAATTTCGCCACGTCTGAATTATTAGCCACTTCGACATACTCTGAAATGAATTATATTGCGGTTTCTGTTAATATTTATGAATCCATTTTTAAATTTGAATCATTTAGGAACTTCTGTTTGATGATAGAATCATCAAAATTTTAAGAATAAGGTTGCTTCAGAAGGTTGTTCTTAATGCGTAGTACTATTCTTAGTACCTATTGCTACTGTAATGTCTCTGAAATCACCGTAACACTGCAAATATTTTACTCAATAACGAAAAGAGGAATGACGAAACTATTAATGGTTCTTATCAAAACAAATCCCGCTTTATATACTTCGATAACGGAAGTAGTGAATATAATTGTCTGATATTATAGACACATTCAAACAATTTGTATTTTTGTTCGGCAACCTATTTTTTTTTCACTTTTATTTATCAAATAGTAAAAAAATGAATTAAGATGGGTCAATGGAAAGAAATGATAAAAATGAATGCGATAAAATCAAGTTTACTATCAGTTTTTTATCTTAATATATTAACAAATTATCAACAGTCTTTTATAAAAAGAAGAATTTAATATAATTCACATTTAAATCCTCTGCGCATTGTTTTTTTTTTTTTTTGAAAGGAAATTTTTTTATCACATTCTCTTTCCTGAATCTGTTCACTTAGAATTTCAATCTCAAATTTTTTCCTTATTGTGGAATTTTTGTGGACAAGCAGAAATATTGATGCATTTGGTCAGTGTGCCATGTATTGAAAAATTTCTATTTCTATTTGCTTATTATATTTCAGCAAATTAGCAACTGTATTCAAAGTTTATGAAATGAAAGTAAAGCAATTTTAAGAATTTTGTGGACATTTTTGTGTTCTTGAATATCTTGTTTATCACTTGCAAATACTTTGAAAAAGGGATTTCATATTTTTTTACTGTCATAAAATCCTAAGAAGAAATTCTGAATCCTTGATTCCAGTACCTTAATTTTTTTAATATATTTCAAAATCAGTAGAGTTTTGAAGTTATAAAGAAATTGAAAGAGAAGTTTTGAAGCGTTTTGCTTATAAATTTTTGGAATATATTTGTGTGTTAATTAGTATTTAGTTCCTTTTTATTATTCTGTTTATGTCTTAGTTTGTTTTTGGTTGGTAATAAGGTTTGATTTTTTTATAAGGGTCATAGTATCTTTAAAAGCAGAAAACATAAAATCATTATTCAACAAATATATATAAGCACACTTTTCACTGCTCGAAAATTCGATCCCCCATAAGGTAGAAATTTATACGGCCAATACACTTGCAATATGTCAGTTTTGCAATACATTTGCAACACAGATCACGTTGACCAAATGCACCAGTATTTCTGCTTGCTCACAAAATTTCCATAATGAAGAAAAAAATTGAAATTTTAATTCTAAATGTATTGATTAATGAAGGAGGATTCGATAGAAAATTTATTTTCAAAAAAAACAATGCAAAGATGATTTAGAATGCAAATTATATTGAATAAAAATTCTTCTTTCTTTAATAAAAGATTGCTGATAATTTTTTGTCATTGAAAAATAAAATGACTGTTGGCTGAAACAAATTTTATCGTATTATTTGCACCACTTCTTTACTATTTATTCACCTTAATTCATTCTTTTATCATTCGATAAACAAAAGCGGAAAAAAAAGCTTTTCAAAAAACAGAATTTTTTAACGCGTCTACAATACCACATAAACTATAATCACTGCTTCCTTATCAAAATGTATGAAGCACAGTTTTTTGATATGAGCCATTAATAGTTTCTTCATTCCTTTATTTTGTCATTGAAGAAATACTTAGAAGGAGTAACCTTCTGAAGCAACTTTATTCTTCCAATTCTGATGATCCCATCATCAAAAAGATCAATAGAAACCACAGCATAATTCATTTCAGAATATATCGAAGTCGCTATTAGTTCAGATGTGGCGAAATTTGGTATAATTCCTTATTTTCAACATTTATTGTGCAGACAATGCTGGACAACCTTTGGCGCCGCCTAATGGTGAAATTAAGAAAAAATTTTTTAAATAATGATAAAAATATGGAAAAATTATGAAAAAAATACCTAACCTATTTTTTTTATATGAAACGATGCCTAACTTAGTATCACTTTTGATAAATTTCAACGGACGTGATAGCCAAGTGCGAATCACAGGGCTACCCTCTGTTATGTAATGTTATACAGATGAGCCTAATTCAGCTACGTTGATCATGAAATTTGTTTATGATCTAGAATTTATGTTGAATTGCTAATATTTTTTAGAATTTCAATAATTTTTTCGTTAGTATTCTGATGTCATTTAATTTTTTAAATGTTTCGCACTAAATTCAATGAAAAAATCAGACACCAGCATATTTGATTTTTTACTGTCTAAGCTGTAATGATTTAATTATATTATTTTTTTAAATTATTATGCTATGTTTTAGAATTCTGATCTGATTTTGGCTGTTAGACAGTTAGTTTACTTCGTCTCCTCATCGTTCAACAGTTGTCAGAACAATTGTCCCATTAACATCCTTCTGCAATTTTCAGTACGAAGCCTTAGTTCCAATGGATCTTTAATTATATTGGTCTTGGATCATGTTTAATTATTTTCGATTAGCATGATATCAATAAATGTTTATTTAAGTATATTGTATTTAGATAAAAGAACAAAAGTTATAAAAATAATTCAGTTTCTGATATCGCAAATTTTTTTTAAATATCTTCAAAGCACCAAGAATGAATAAAAAAAGGCAAAAACAGAAAGCATTTCAGAGCAAACGTTATAACGCAGCAATTATCCGACGTTTTTTTTTTCAAACTTACCTGATTTTTGGGAAATTTTTATTTTGTAAAAATTTTTTAATAATGCAGAATTTGAAACAGAGAGGGAAAAAGAATTATTTTTCGTCAAATTAAATTTTACAAGGGTATCTTCTCAGCTTTTAGATTTTTCGATCATAAAATTGGAAGTTTGCTTGAATAGCTTACAAATGAAAATTAGTAAGAAATGATGGGAACAATTTGCTAAAGTGTTAATTTGTAGTACAATAATGACCTGCAAGGAAATATTAGATAAATAAGAGGAAAAACTTATTAAAGTGTGGACAATCACACAACAACTGCCAATAGGTGAAAGAAGATTCAAGTATAAATTTTCAGTACAACAGCTGCGTAGAAGTAAATGTTACGCAAATTATTTTCTAGTATTTGAATTCTAAACACTTCACAATCAATAATTTTCGATAATCTCCCGAATCGCCATTTTTGAAAATTTCTAGCTTCTTCTCTAGATTTAATGAAATCTATCTAAATTTTATGCTGCCCCAACAAGCGACAAAACAAATGAAGATTGTGTAAGTATTAGGTAAATATTTTTCATTTATTGCAAGTATAATTGAAAATTTGAATTAAATTTAAGCAATGATTTGAAATTGAGGAATTCTTAAAGGTTGCCGAAATGTCATTTGCAAAGTAAATTGTAGCATGCACTTTTTTGATAATCAACGTCAGAATTCTGTAATGCTCTTTTGCCAGAGATAAATTAGTCTGTAGCAGAAGGATGCACTTGCCATCTCTTTCATCTGTTTGCAATTGTCTATTTAATATAAATTGTAATTAAAATTATTTGAATAAATAAATGAATATCTTCGTCTGAGTTGTTAGAAACCGACGTATTTTTACTATTTTTATTCTCTTATCTAAATATAATAATTACATTTACGTACACTTTTCTTGATACCATTTTAATTGAAAATAACTAAACGTGATACAGTACCAGAATCTATTGTAATTAAACAGATCTAAAATACGATATGTTGATGAAAATATCCAAGGGAATAAAGGCTTATTGACTGAAAATGCACAACGATGTTGATGGAGATAGCTGTCTGACGCATATGACAGTGGAACGTTGAACGATGATATGATTGAACTAACTGTCTGATAGCCAAAATCAAATAAGCGTTATTGTCGTGCTGCCATATCTGCTCCTTCTCGTCTTGCTGGTGGTGCTGGTGGTTGTGCTGGTCCTGATATAGCATAACATTTACAAATATAATCTAATGAAATTAGTCTCTTACATGTTGGATAATATAAATTAAAATATGTTGGTTTCGGATTTTTTCATTAAATTTAACATGAAAGTTTAAGATGAAACTGGAATATTCAGGGAAAAATTATTAAAATTTTTAAAAATTTTAGGCAATGTGACATAAGTTCTATTCCATATACAATGGTTATAATCGACACAGCTGAATTAAATGTCAAGGCTCATCTGTATAACACTGTGTAACAGAGCAGCCTTGTAATTCAGCTTGGCTATCGAGACTATTTAAATAGATCAAAATCAATAATAGATTAGACATCGTCTTCATAATTTGAAATTTTTTTATAAACTTTTTCAACAGCTTACCCATACCTGCATTGCCCATACAATGAATGATGAAAATAAGGAATAATAAAAAATTTCGCCACGTCTGAATTATTAGCCACTTCGACATACTCTAAAATGAAATATGCTATGGTTTTCATCGAAAGCTTACATTTATGATTCCATTTTTTAATCTGTATCATTGATGAATTCCTCTTTGATGACAGATTCATTAAAGTTGGAAAGATAAAAGTGCTTCAGAAGGTTACTCCTAATGCTACTCCTAATACTTATTACGTTGTAACATCCCTCAATAACAAAATGAAGGAATGACAAAACTATTAGTGGTTGATAACAAAAAAAATTGCTCTTTATATACTTCAATAACGGAAGCAGTGAGTATAATTTGTTTAGTATTGTGTCCGCATTAAGCAATGCCGTTTTTCGACAACTTGTTTTTTCCGCCTTTGTTTATCGAATGGCAAAAAAATGAATTTAGATAAATAGAAAAGAAACGGTGAGATAAAATTAGGTTCATTTTGTCTTTCAATGACAACAAATTATCAGCATTCTCTTATAACAAAATATGGAAGAAGAATTATAATTATAATTAAGATAATTCAAATTCTTCGAACTTTAGAAAGAACAGAAAAAAAGATTTTCAGATTTTTTTTTACAGATGTAAGTACACTGTAAAATCCTTCAATGTTGGATGGATCTCCCATGCTGTTGTTATCATTGAAAGATAAAATGACTAGTAATTGAGGCCTAATTTTATCGCATCGTTTACATCACTTCTTTTTTATTTACCATTCTTAATTCATTCTTTTCCATTTCGATAAACAAATGAGGAAAAAAAACTAGGTTGCCGTAAAACGGAATGTTTAACGCATACACAATACCATACAAATTATATTCACTGTTCCCGTTATCGAAGTATATAAAACGTAGTTTGTTTTGATATGAACCATTAATAGTTCCTTCATTCCTTTTTTCTTTATTGAAGAAAATATTAGAGTGTTTTGGCAATTTCAGAGATGTTACAATAGCAATAGATACTAGGAGTAGCAATAAGCATTAGGAGTAATCTTATGAAGCAACTTTATTTTTGTAATTCTGATCATTCTATTATCAAAAAGGATTTCTTAAAAGACACAAATTTAAAATTGGATTCATAAATAATAAGGTTCAATAAAAACTGCAGCATAATTCATTTTAGAGTATGTCATTTTAGAGTGAAGTCGCTATTAATTCATATGTGGCGAAATCTGTTATTATTCGTTATATTCATCATTTATTGTCTACAAAGAGCACGTGATATGGCAAACCCTCCACTTCCAAGACGTCCAGGTAAAATTCACAGAATGGTTAAATTCAGAAAACTGTAAAACTCACAAAATTATTACGAAAAAATTTTTTGAATCATGGAAAAATATGAAAAAAATACCTGACCTGTTTTTTTTTAAATTATGAAAACGAAACCTAACTTATCATCATCTTTCACAAATTTAAATGGTCGTAATAGCTAAGCCGAAGCAAAATGCTGCTTTTTGTTACGTAATATTAAATAGAACATCCTTCGCATCGTATTCAGCTACGTGGATTATAACAGTTGCTTATGAAGAATTTAAGTTGCATTGTCTAATGTTTTAAGAATTTCACTGAAAATAATTTTTCTTCAGTATTTTAGTGTCATTTACTCTGTTCAATGCTTCACATTAAATTAATGAACGAATCGGGCACCAAAATATTTTATTTTACATTATCCAACTTCTAAGAGGTTAATTTAATTAAATTTCATTTTTAAACATTATGCTTTCACGCAGCAGAACCAGGAGCAGCAGCAGGACGATTACGCTGATTTGATTTTGGCTATTAGACAGTTAGTTCACATCATCTCATCGTTCAACGTTCCACTGTTATGTACGTCAGACAGCTGTCTCCATCAACATCGTTGTGCATTTTCAGTCGATAAGCCTTTATTCTCTTGGATATTTTCAACATATCGTACCTTAGATCATGTTTAATTACAATAGATTACACTGATTATGTTTAATTGTTCTGGTACTGTATCATGTTTAGTTATTTTCAATTAATATGATATCAACAAACGTGTACGTAAGTATAATTTTATTTAGATAAGAGAATAAAAATGGTAAAAATGCCTCTTTCGTTACACCATTCGCTAATGATGATGACCAAGAGGAATTTATTTCTCATAAACTAAGTAGCAAGGAAAAACTTGCTAGACATTAGTCGAATACACTCAAAGTCTTGGACACATTCTGGGAGAGCTGAAAAAAATGAATATTTAACCAGTCTCAGAGAAAGAACTTAAAGACATCATACTTCCCCTAGAAATGTAGAAACCAGAATATCACGCGAGGAAGAAATAATGCTAGTTAACGAACCTGATGCTCCTCGTGATACGTGGAAATTAGCAAATGATACGTGGAAATTAGAAAATTAGATAAATTAGTCTGTAGCAGAAGGATGTACTTGCCATCTCTTCCATCTGTTTGCAATTGTCTATTTAATATAAATTGTAATTAAAATTATTTGAAAAGGTAAATGAATATCTTCGTCTGAGTTGTTAGAAACCGACGTATTTTTACTATTTTTATTCTCTTATCTAAATATAATAATTACATTTACGTACACTTTTCTTGATATCATATTAATTGAAAATAACTAAACGTGACATAGTACCAGAACAATTAAACATAATCCAGTGTAATCTATTGTAATTAAACATGATCTAAAATACGATATGTTGATGAAAATATACAAAGGAATAAAGGCTTGTTGACTGAAAATGCACAACGATGTTGATGGAGATAGCTGTCTGACGCATATGACAGTGGAACATTGAACGATGATATGATTGAACTAACTGTCTGATAGCCAAAATCAAACAAGCGTTATTGTTGTGGTGCCATCATTTCCTGCTGGTGGTCGTGGTGGTGCTTGTGCTGGTCCTGATATAGCATAACATTTACAAATATAATCTAATGAAATTAGTCTCTTACATGTTGGATAATATAAAATAAAATATGTTGGTTTCCGATTCTTTCATTAAATTTAACACGAAACATTTAAGATGAAACTGGAATACTCACGGAAAAATTATTAAAATTCTTAAAAATTTTCGGCAATGTGACATAAGTTCTAGTCCATATACAATGGTTATAATCGACACAGATGAATTAAATGCCAAGGCTCATCTGTATAACACTGTGTAACAGAGCAGCCTTGTAATTCGGCTTGGCTATCGAGACTATTTAAACAGATCAAAATCAATAATAGGTTAGACATTGTCTTCATAATTTGAAATTTTTTTGTAAACTTTTTCAACAGCTTACCCATGCCTGCATTGCCCATACAATGAATGATGAAAATAAGGAATAATAAAAAATTTCGCCACGTCTGAATTATTAGCCACTTCGACATACTCTGAAATGAATTATGTTGCGGTTTCTGTTAATATTTATGAATCCATTTTTAAATTTGAATCATTTAGAACTTCTGTTTGATGATAGAATCATCAAAATTTAAGAATAAGGTTGCTTCAGAAGGTTGTTCTTAATGCGTAGTACTATTCTTAGTACCTATTGCTACTGTAATGTCTCTGAAATCACCGTAACACTGCAATATTTACTCAATAACGAAAAGAGGAATGACGAAACTATTAATGGTTCTTATCAAAACAAATCCCGCTTTATATACTTCGATAACGGAAGTAGTGAATATAATTGTCTGATATTATAGACATATTCAAACAATTCGTATTTTGTTCGGCAACCTATTTTTTTTCACTTTTTTATCAAATAGTAAAAAAATGAATTAAGATGGGTCAATGGAAAGAAATGATAAAAATGCATGCGATAAAATCAAGTTTACTATCATTTTTTATCTTAATATATTAACAAATTATCAACAATCTTTTATAAAAAGAAGAATTTAATATAATTCACATTTAAATCCTCTGCGCATTGTTTTTTTTTGAAAGGAAATTTTTTTATCACATTCTCTTTCCTGAATCTGTTCACTTAGAATTTCAATCTCAAATTTTTCTCCTTATTGTGGAATTTTTGTGGACAAGCAGAAATATTGATGCATTTGATCAGTGTGCCATGTATTGAAAAATTTCTATTTCTATTTACTTATTATATTTCAGGAAATTAACAACTATTCAAAGTTTATGAAATGAAAGTAAAGCAATTTTAAGAATTTTGTGGACATTTTTGTGTTCTTGAATATCTTGTTTATCACTTGCAAATACTTTGAAAAAGGGATTTCATATTTTTTTACTGTCATAAAATCCTAAGAATGAATTCTGAATCCTTGATTCCAGTACCTTAATTTTTTTAATATATTTCAAAATCAGTAGAGTTTTGAAGTTATAAAGAAATTGAAAGAGAAGTTTTGAAGCGTTTTGTTTATAAATTTTTGGAATATATTTGTGAGTTAATTAGTATTTAGTTTCTTTTTATTATTCTGTTTATGTCTTAGTTTGTTTTTGGTTGGTAATAAGGTTTGATTTTTTTATAAGGGTCATAGTATCTTTAAAAGCAGAAAACATAAAATCATTATTCAACAAATATATATAAGCACACTTTTCACTGCTCGAAAATTCGATCCCCCATAAGGTAGAAATTTATACGGCCAATACACTTGCAATATGTCAGTTTTGCAATACATTTGCAAACAGATATTGACCAAATGCACCAGTATTTCTGCTTGCTACAAATTTCCATAATGAAGAAAAAAATTGAAATTTAATTCTAAATGTATGATTAATGAAGGAGATTCGATAGAAAATTTATTTAAAAAAAAACAATGCAAAGATGATTAGAATGCAAATTATATTGAATAAAATTCTTCTTTCTTTAATAAAAGATTGCTGATAATTTTTTATCATTGAAAAATAAAATGACTGTTGGCTGAAACAAATTTTATCGTATTATTTGCATCACTTCTTTACTATTTATTCACCTTAATTCATTCTTTTATCATTCGATAAACAAAAGCGGAAAAAAACAGCTTTTCAAAAAACAGAATTTTTTAATGCGTCTACAATACCACATAAACTATAATCACTGCTTCCATTATCAAAATGTATGAAGCACAGTTTTTTGATATGAGCCATTAATAGTTTCTTCATTCCTTTATTTTGTATTGAAGAAATACTTAGAAGGAGTAACCTTCTGAAGCAACTTTATTCTTCCAATTCTGATGATCCCATCATCAAAAAGATCAATAGAAACCACAGCATAATTCATTTCAGAATATATCGAAGTCGCTATTAGTTCAGATATGGCGAAATTTGGTATAGTTCCTTATTTTCAACATTTATTGTGCAGACAATGCTGTACAACCTTTGGCGCCCCCTAGTGGTAAAATTAAGAAAAAATTTTTTAAATAATGATAAAAATATGGAAAAATTATGAAAAAAGTACCTAATCTATTTTTTTTAAATTATGAAAACGATGCCCAACTTAGTATCACTTTTGATAAATTTCAACGGACGTGATAGCCAAGTGCGAATCACAGGGGCTACCCTCTGTTATGTAATGTTATACAGATGAGCCTAATTCAGCTGCGTTGATCATGAAATTTGTTTATGATCTAGAATTTATGTTGAATTGCTAATATTTTTTAGAATTTCAATAATTTTTTCGTTGGTATTCTAATGTCATTTAATTTTTTAAACGTTTCGCACTAAATTCAATAAAAAAATCTGACACCAACATTTTGATTTTTTACTGTCTAAGCTGTAATGATTTAATTATATTATTTTTTTAAATTATTATGCTATGTTTTAGAATTCTGATCTGATTTTGGCTGTTAGACAGTTAGTTTACTTCGTCTCCTCATCGTTCAACAGTTGTCAGAACAATTGTCCCATTAACATCCTTCTGCAATTTTCAGTACGAAGCCTTAGTTCCAATGGATCTTTAATTATATTGGTCTTGGATCATGTTTAATTATTTTCGATTAGCATGATATCAATAAATGTTTATTTAAGTATATTGTATTTAGATAAAAGAACAAAAGTTATAAAAATAATTCAGTTTCTGATATCGCAAATTTTTTTAAATATCTTCAAAGCACCAAGAATGAATAAAAAAGGCAAAAACAGAAAGCATTTCAGAGCAAACGTTATAACGCAGCAATTATCCGACGTTTTTTTTTCAAACTTACCTGATTTTTGGGAAATTTTTATTTTGTAAAAATTTTTTAATAATGCAGAATTTGAAACAGAGAGGGGAAAAGAATTATTTTTCGTCAAATTAATTTTACAAGGGTATCTTCTCAGCTTTTAGATTTTTCGATCATAAAATTGGAAGTTTGCTTGAATAGCTTACAAATGAAAATTAGTAAGAAATGATGGGAACAATTTGCTAAAGTGTTAATTTGTAGTACAATAAGGAAATATTAGATAAATAAGAGGAAAAACTTATTAAAGTGTTAGCCAGTCACACAACAACTGCCAATAGGTGAAAGAAGATTCAAGTATAAATTTTCAGTGCAACAGCTGCGTAGAAGTAAATGTTACGCAAATTATTTTCTAGTATTTGAATTCTAAACACTTCACAATCAATAATTTTCGATAATCTCCCGAATCGCCATTTTTGAAAATTTCTAGCTTCTTCTCTAGATTTAATGAAATCTATCTAAATTTTATGCTGCCCCAACAAGCGACAAAACAAATGAAGATTGTGTAAGTATTAGGTAAATATTTTTCATTTATTGCAAGTATAATTGAAAATTTGAATTAAATTTAAGCAATGATTTGAAATTGAGGAATTCTTAAAGGTTGCCGAAATGTCATTTGCAAAGTAAATTGTGGCATGCACTTTTTTGATAATCAACGTCGGAATTCTGTAATGCTCTTTTGCCAGAGATAAATTAGTCTGTAGCAGAAGGATGCACTTGCCATCTCTTCCATCTGTTTGCAATTGTCTATTTAATATAAATTGTAATTAAAATTATTTGAAAAGATAAATGAATATCTTCGTCTGAGTTGTTAGAAACCGACGTATTTTTACTATTTTTATTCTCTTATCTAAATATAATAATTACATTTACGTACACTTTTCTTGATATATTATTGAAAATAACTAAACGTGATACAGTACCAGAACAATTAAACATAATCCAGTGTAATCTATTGTAATTAAACAAGACCTAAATACGATATGTTGATGAAAATATCCAAGGGAATAAAGGCTTATTGACTGAAAATGCACAACGATGTTGATGGAGATAGCTGTCTGACGCATATGACAGTGGAACGTTGAACGATGATATGATTGAACTAACTGTCTGATAGCCAAAATCAAATAAGCGTTATTGTTGTGCTGCATCTGCTGCTTGTCGTAGTGGTGGTTGTGGTGGTCCTGATATAGCATAACATTTACAAATATAATCTAATGAAATTAGTCTCTTACATGTTGGATAATATAAAATAAAATATGTTGGTTTCGGATTTTTCATTAAATTTAACATGAAACGTTTAAGATGAAACTGGAATATTCACGGAAAAATTATTAAAATTCTTAAAAATTTTAGGCAATGTGACATAAGTTCTAGTCCATATACAATGGTTATAATCGACACAGCTGAATTAAATGTCAAGGCTCATCTGTATAACACTGTGTAACAGAGCAGCCTTGTAATTCGGCTTGGCTATCGAGACTATTTAAATAGATCAAAATCAATAATAGGTTAGACATCGTCTTCATAATTTGAAATTTTTTTGTAAACTTTTTCAACAGCTTACCCATACCTGCATTGCCCATACAATGAATGATGAAAATAAGGAATAATAAAAAATTTCGCCACGTCTGAATTATTAGCCACTTCGACATACTCTGAAATGAAATATGCTATGGTTTTCATCGAAAGTTTGCATTTATGAATCCATTTTTTAATCTGTATCATTAATGAATTCCTCTTTGATGACAGATTCATTAAAGTTGGAAAGATAAAAGTGCTTCAGAAGGTTACTCCTAATGCTACTCCTAATATCTATTACGTTGTAACATCCCTCAATAACAAAATGAAGGAATGACAAAACTATTAGTGGTTGATAACAAAAAAAATTGCTCTTTATATACTTCAATAACGGAAGCAGTGAGTATAATTTGTTTAGTATTGTGTCCGCATTAAGCAATTCCGTTTTTCGACAACTTGTTTTTTCCGCCTTTGTTTATCGAATGGCAAAAAAATGAATTAAGTTGGATAAATAGAAAAGAAACGGTGAGATAAAATTAGGTCTCAGTTACCAGTCATTTTGTCTTTTAATGACAACAAATTATCAGCATTCTCTTATAACAAAATATGGAAGAAGAATTATAATTAAAATAATTCACATTCTAAATCATCCATGCATTGTTTTTTTGAAAGGAAATTTTCTATCAAATTCCCTTTCCTTAATCTGTTCATTTAGAAATTCAATTTCAAACTTTTTTCTTCATTATGGAAATTTCGTGGTCAAGCAAAAATATTGGTGCATTTGGTCAGTGTGCTTCGTATTGCAAAATTTGTATTTGATTATTGTATTTTAAATGAAAGGCTAACGGGGTAAAATAACGACAATGAAACAACATTCAGTTGATTGTGGTCTGATTATGGTCTGAAGTACTTGCCTGATTGATTATTTGCTATATAAATTACTTTCTAATGGGTGATTGCATTTTCGGGTAATGAAATGAGCACCTATATATATGTTGAAAATGATTTTGTGCTTCTTGCACTTAAGGATAACGTCCAAACTATGCGCAGTTTAAATGTCACATTTATGGAATATAATTCGATCATCAAATACATATTTCTATGATCATTTTGTTTGCGGTGTCAGATACTGATGTATTTTTACCATTTTTATTCTCTTATCTAAGCGCAACTATACTTATGCACACGTTTATTGATATCATACTGATCTAAAATAATTACGCAGATTCAAAACCAATATCACAAAACATAATAAAATAAATCTAATCTAAAAAAGTCCAAGAAAATATATATTGATGAGAATATCCGTTGGAATAAGTCTTCTTGAGAGGAAATTGCACAAGATCTTGAGAGACCATTGTCCTGACGTACATGATGTTGAGCGACGAGGACAACGATGTGAACTAACCGCCCGACAGCCAAAATCAGATCAGACATTTCCCCCTAAAGCATAGCATAATATTTACAAAAATAATATAATTAATATCATACAAGTCAATATAAAATGGAATATATTGGTGTAAAGTATAATTAATAATTAAATATAATTGATATATAATTAACATCTTACAAGTCAATGCAAAATGAAATATATCGGTGCCCAATTTGTGCGTTAAATTTAATGTGAAACATTTAACAGATTTAAAATAACATTAGAATATCAACGAAAAAATATTTTTATTGTAATTTTAAAAATATTAGAAAAGAAATTTTCAATCAAATTCTTTTTCTTTAATCTGTTCATTAAGATTTCAATTTCATATTTTTTTCTTCATTATGGAAATTTAATAGGAAATATTGGCGCAAATGAATTAATTGCAATTGAATTCTAAATGGCCAAATGCACCATCATAAAGTCATAAGAAGGTTTCCTTATGATAAAATATTTCATAAAATATGTTTTATCATAGGACAAAATATGTTTTAAAGTATATTTTATCATAAGAAAGCTATTATGAAGTGTATTTTACTTCCACATATTTTTAATTCATTTTATTACTGTGGCTTTTAATTTAATTATTGTTTTGATTTGTCGCTACATTTCGCAATTTAATTCTCTTACAGATATATCAGGATATACAAGCTATTTTTATTTTTGATATTTGTATTATGTATAAATGCTTTGTTTTATAATTTTGTTAAAAAAAAAGTTTTTTTTTCGAATGCTATTTTTCCATTCTACTGAAGTTTCATATAATGTCTTTCTTTGTTTAAATTCACTTCTTTACATAAGTTTGTGAACTTTTTTAAAATGTGTTCAAACTCAATATTTTTATTAATCGTTATTTTATTGATTAACTTATTCCCTTACTGTTTTGGTCACTTGCACATTATTCTCCATTTGTCACATTATACTTTCTTACTTATTCTGTATTGTTTCAATCGTTTTTAATATTACTTTTTTTACTTTAAATAAATAACACTTTCAAAGCAAAAAATTTATTTCGTACTAGTCAAATTAATTATAATAGAAATTTGGATTTTTTTTCTTGATAAATTTACTCTAAAAGTTGCTACCGTCAAGTGGCTTGCTATGTCAAATATACATCAACAAAATTTTCAGTGAAATTGATGTTTAAATCTCTTTAACGAACAAATGGAAAGAAGGACAAAAAAATTATGATCATATAATATTAACTATAATATAATTATACCATATAATATAATATAATTATGATCATATAAATTATCTTCGTTAGTTTTGCATTTTATATTTGGCAAAAAAGTTCTTGACCCTACTTGTCTGAGTGAATTTTAATTGGTAATTAATTTCTTTGTAATTTAAACTGATTAAAACAGTTATGTTTGTTCTCAAACTAATTATTAAACAGTGCCGTAGAGTATCAGTAAGACAATTATAAATGTCGTATATATGATGTGAATATAACAAATAGCGAACAGATTGACAAAAAGACATACAGCAAATAGATATATAAATTGATATAGATATACAAACAGATATGCAGTAGATAGATTGATAGTTCCTTATAATTTAATTTCTACATTTCAACTTTTAACAATTCTCCTTTATGCTATGCACAAATTTAATTTTTTTCAACAAATGGATGTGAAGTTTGCTGGCAATCGCCAAATTGAGATATTTGCATGCTATGATAATGCTAGCGAAGGTTAGAAGATAAATTTTATTACTTAACTTTCTATAGTACTAGATAGTTTGTTGTACTGGGTAATTATTTTGTTTATTGGGTAGTTAGTTTATTTACTGGATAGTTTGTTCTTTCTTGTTATAGAGGATAAATTACGCTATTTTCGGAATTTCAGTATTTTATTTGTGTTTCAATTGTTTGATACGCGTAAGGTTTTAACTTTTAACAAATGTTTTCGTTTTATACTATGCATAAAATGCATAACTTAAGTTTTTTTTTTTTTTTTCATCGAATGGATGCGAAATTTGCTATCGATAGCCAAATTGGCCCAAAGTTGCCGAATTTGGCAGATTTAAAAAATTCTCTCCGTGAAGAACAGCAGCTATACTTCCTCTGAAACTTATTTATGTTAGGGCAAACTATTGTGGATTTTTGTAGTAAGACCTAATTTGCAAATAACTTCTGATTCCCTTCCTGATATCCTATCAGATTTGATGCAAGGGCTGTGTAAATTAAGGTTCATTTTTGTAAAGCCTTTCAAATGTGCAATAAAATTATCATTGGAGGACCTTTAGTATAAAGTGTAAAAGTGTTTTATTAAACTGTGCTTTATTAATTACCATAATTAGTTTTTCTTTAGATTAACAACTTAAGAGCGAGATTGAAAAGAAACGGTGAAGACGAAGAAGTGGAGTTCTCAAGATTGGATTTGTCCCAAAGTACAAGTTTTCCACCAATTCAGGAAGAGCACGTAGCTTTCCAGTTGTTCCCGGAGCATGAGCAAGATCTGAACTATCTCCTCAAAAGGATTTAAATTCAGCTGGAACCAGGGATAAACTATCAATTTGTTTCTTTGATGTTAATACCAATCGTTCCTTTCGGTTTCATTCAACTGAAAGATGATTCAATGAGCTTTTTTTGAAAGTTGACAAATCAAATTCTACAGAAAAAAATCTTCGAACTTTAGAAAGAACAGAAAAAAAGATTTTACAGATTTTTTTTTACAGATGTAAGTACACTGTAAAATCCTTCAATGTTGGATGGATCTCCCATGCTGTTGTTATCATTGAAAGATAAAATGACTAGTAGTTGAGGCCTAATTTTATCGCATCGTTTACATCACTTCTTTTTTATTTACCATACTTAATTCATTCTTTTCCATTTCGATAAACAAATGAGGAAAAAAAACTAGGTTGCCGTAAAACGGAATGTTTAACGCATACACAATACCATACAAATTATATTCACTGTTCCCGTTATCGAAGTATATAAAAGTTTGTTTTGATATAGTTCCTTCATTCCTTTTTTCGTTATTGAAGAAAATATTAGAGTGTTTTGGCAATTTCAGAGATGTTACAATAGCAATAGATACTAGTAGTAGCAATAAGCATTAGGAGTAATCTTATGAAGCAACTTTATTTTGTAATTCTGATCATTCTATTATCAAAAAGGATTTCTTAAAAGACACAAATTTAAAATTGGATTCATAAATAATAAGGTTCAATAAAAACTGCAGCATAATTCATTTTAGAGTATGTCATTTTAGAGTGAAGTCGCTATTAATTCAGATGTGGCGAAATCTGTTATTATTCGTTATATTCATCATTTATTGTCTACAAAGAGCACGTGATATGGCAAACCCTCAACCTCGAGTAAATCCAGGTAAAATTCACAGAATAGTTAAATTCAGAAAACTGTAAAACTCACAAAATTATTACGAAAAAATTTTTTGAATCATGGAAAAATATGAAAAAAATACCTGACCTGTTTTTTTTAAATTATGAAAACGAAACCTAACTTATCATCATCTTTCACAAATTTAAATGGTCGTAATAGCTAAGCCGAAGCAAAATGCTGCTTTTTGTTACGTAATATTAAATAGAAATCCTTCGCATCGTATTCAGCTACGTCGATTATAACAGTTGCTTATGAAGAATTTAAGTTGCATTGTCTAATGTTTTAAGAATTTCACTGAAAATAATTTTTCTTCAGTATTTTAGTGTCATTTACTCTGTTCAATGCTTCACATTAAATTAATGAACGAATCGGGCACCAAAATATTTTATTTTACATTATCCAACTTCTAAGAGGTTAATTTAATTAAATTTCATTTTTAAACATTATGCTTTCATGCAGCAGGACCAGTACCAGGAGTAGGAGGAAGACGATTACGCTGATTTGATTTTGGCTATTAGACAGTTAGTTCACATCATCTCATCGTTCAACGTTCCACTGTTATGTACGTCAGACAGCTGCCTCCATCAACATCGTTGTGCATTTTCAGTCGATAAGCCTTTATTCCCTTGGATATTTTCATCAATATATCGTACCTCGGATCATGTTTAATTACAATAGAATACATGGATTATGTTTAATTGTTCTGGTACTGTATCATGTTTAGTTATTTTCAATTAATATGATATCAACAAACGTGTACGTAAGTATAATTTTATTTAGATAAGAGAATAAAAATGGTAAAAATGCCTCTTTCGTTACACCATTCGCTAATGATGATGACCAAGAGGAATTTATTTCTCATAAACTAAGTAGCAAGGAAAAACTTGCTAGACATTAGTCGAATACACTCAAAGTATTGGACACATTCTGGGAGACCTGAAAAAAATGAATATTTAATCAGTCTCAGAGAAAGAACTCAAAGATAATCATACATCCCCTAGAAATGTAGAAACCAGAATATCACGCGAGGAAGAAATAATGCTAGTTAACGAACCTGATGCTCCTCGTGATATGTGGAAATTAGCTAAGATCAAGGAAATAAAGAAAGGTAAGGATGGGGGAGTTAGATTCATAGAAATGCTTTTTTAGATTCATAAAAAAGATTCATAGTGGAAGATTTCTAATACTTTACATCGGACTATCATTTTATCATAACCGAAGCGGAAACAGTTCGCTTTCCCTAAAATTAAATTATCTAATATTTAAATAAGGTAAAAATCCATGTTCATAATCTTTGACAGTTGATAACAAAAAAAAGTTTTTGGATTTAATTAGTGAAGATAGAGAAATTAGATTAGTGAGGATAGATTTTTGATTAGTGCGTATGAAGAAATTAGCATTGAAACAGTGAATCCAATTCCTAAATCAAGGCTATCAAAGTGATGACATAATAAAAACACGCACTCAAAATAGCCCAGATAAAATTTACCATAAGTTTTCACTTTTAACATTTAGTGGCGAATCAAAATTATGGATAAGAATTTTGAAGCAATTTTGATGCAACTGTGCAGAAACTAAGCAATATCAGAATCCAGAAATTGAACCATTTGATCTCTTGTCTTGAAAGAGAAGTGCTGTAGGCCATAAAAGGGAGCATGACTCTTAAAAATTATAAGCAAGCAGTCCTTTCCTTGAAAAGAAGCTGCTTGATCATTCAGGATGTTGATGAACAGTACTATTATTTCCGAGTCAATCTCGAAAACTAGTATCCTGAAAGCAGGACTGAGCCTCCATAAGGTTCTTCCTCATGACAAGCTGGATATTCGCAAAAGGGATTTTCATATAACAAATTGATAACAAACGATAACAAACTTTGTTGTAGAACTAATTAATTCTATAAGTGTATTACAAATAATTCTATTTATCACTGAAAATTATCTACTTTTATAAATGTTTGAATATGTAATTAATTAATTATTACAAATAACTTTAGCAAGTGTCATCGCAAGATCAGAGGGATTAAATATTATCAGTTCAGCAGCTTCACTGAAATAATATTATCCTAACAAATTTCTAGTTCAATAGCACGGTACGTTGGCTACTGAAAATATTCTTTTGCGAAAATGTTCAGTCCATTTGCATCGACTGATTAAAAGTGATTTGATTGTGAGAAAATCATTGTTCACTGTTTTAACAAGTTTTTATTTATGTATTTACTGTAAGTTTTATCTTTTCCTTAATATCATTCAAGATATCTTTAACTTTCTCCTCCTCTCTATTGTTTATAGTATCATTGTGTATGAATTTACTTCATTGCTTTTCTCTTCTCAATTTTTATAATCTCATTTTGTTTTTTGTAATTTTCAATTTTCAACTAACAATTCTTCAAATTTCAATGAAATTCAAAAGTATTCGCTAATATACTTTTGACAAAAGTATGCGATATTCGACAATATTGATTGATTGCTTTATCAGTTTGATTCTCTGTTATCAATATGTATGGGATAGTGGTTTATTGGAACAATTAATTCACATTTCCCTTAGTTCTTTTTATAGCTAATTTAGGCATATTTAAGCTTTTTTCAGTTATCTTTTAAATTAAAAATATATGAATGTATGAACATAATACCTCATCACCGCATAAGATCGATAATTATTTGAACTTCCCACAAAATTGATGCAAGGGAAGTAAAAGAAATAAAAAGACTAAAGGTTGGAGTTGAGGGGAAAGACAGCGAAAGGAGAACAAGAGGATAGGGTATGAGTGAAAGAATGGAGAGAGGATTGAAAGGATAAGGAAAGAAGAATGAGAAGTAATTATAGGGTGACGAGAAGGTTGGAGATTGAAGAAAACAAGAAAGCAATTAGCAGAAAGCAGTAGAAGAAAAGATGTGAGAGATAACATTAGGGAAGAGAGGAATAAGAAACGAGAAGCTATGGGTAGAGAAAGAGAGATGAGTGATGTGGTAGTGGTGGTGGTGGTGGTGGTGGTAGTGGTGGTGTAGGTAGGATGGAGGATATTAAGGAGGTTAAAAGCAGAATGAGGAAGTGACGTGATTTCTGTTCGATACGTTATTATTTTACGTTTAACAGGAAGTATCTGTCAATGGTTGTTTATTACATATTTGTAAATATTAAATTCATTGTTAAATAAAATTGAAATTTTTGGATGTAAATTTTCATTTTTCATGGTGGATTTTTCTTGCTTAATTATTTTATTTGTATTGATTTATTTGATTAGTTCTTGCACTGCCCATTTGTATACTTTAATATCTTTCGTTCAATGCTTTTCCATTATGATATAATTTGAAATTTATTTATTTTTATTTAAGATAACTATTTGATTAACAATGAGACGTTTTGGAATGGAACCAATTTGGACAACGGAAGATACTAGGAATGCTATTCTAGCAAGCCTGATACCTGGTGCCACTGCTTGTACAGCATTTGCTGTATTTGCAAATGATCGCAGTGTTGTGGATTGGTGGACAGTAAGCATCGTTTTTTTTTTTTTTTTTGTTCAATGAATTTGCTTATTTTATGATTGAATTTTGATCAGGTACATGTAATTTTCGGATGATTTATCTGCCTGATTTAAGTTTAATTATTGAGATGTTGTAATCGTTATTCAATTTAATAAATTTTGATATTAAAATATTTTGAGCATGCAAAGAAGCCACATTGGGCACCAAAGGATCCAATGATATATTCTGTTCTCGATGTGGCTACACTAAGCCCTTTGGGATATGCATCATACCTCGTTTACAAGAACGGAGGTGGTAAGTGTATCGTACTTTCCTTGTCATTTTAACTTCTGCATTTTTTATCTCGCAAAACATGTTCAACTGTCTCGCTATCAGAAGGTATTTTTCCTACTACTGTTTTTTTCGTGTTTTTTCCTTTTTTTTTTGTCAAAATTCCGAAGTGAAGTAAATGTTTGTTAAAAAATGAGGAACTATGGAATTTTTTATGGTTGTTTTGATTTTTGGGTTAAGTTTGAAGTCGCAACAAATCATCAAGAGTTCTCTGATTTTTTTGTCGGAGATATATTTCCTCATATTTTATTTCTTATTTCATTTAGATCGGCTTTATAATATTTTATTAGACTTGCGTAGATTGAAGCATGAGAGTATGAGTCTTGATTTCTGACACTCTTGACACTCCAAGTTCTATTTCCGTGTGTTTTCAGGTTTACAGTACACTGATACGAAGGTAGCTCTTGGACTGTATGGGTTAAACATGGCTTTTGCTCTCACAACAATTCCCTTAATTAAGAAGAAAAGTTTTACTGCTGTAAGTAGTTTGTAGTCTGGATACTTTTTGTCGCAGTCATCTTTTTTTTTTAACAAGCGAAATTTTTTCTTTTTTTTAAATTGACGCTAATTTCAGATTCTTCTTTTTAAGCTCACTTAAATCTAATTGTTTATTTAGTTATTCCGCAATACAGTACTTTTGAATCTAGCGGCAGTTGGCGCAGCATTCGCATTTTATAAGGTTCGATTTTTTCGCCTTGTTTATTCATTCAATTTCCTAATCATTGATGGTAATTCATCAGTCCATAGCTTCTTGGTTTCTACATTTCCATAAAATCAGAGATGAAAATTATTGATTTAATAAAACTTGAAATTTTTCATATATTGAGTTTATATTTTTCTGTTTAAAAAGAAGCTGAAGCCAAAATAAGAGGTTTGGTTTTTTGGCTTTTTCAAAATTATTTGTATATATTTTACAAAAGATGAACCAGTAGTTGTTCTCTCAGTTTTACTTCAGTACGTTTACTTTTAGATAATATCAGTTCGATTTCTTAGGAGTTGCTAATATTGTTTATCATTTTTTCAGATTGATAGAACAGCTGGTTATCTTCTGCTTCCATATGCTGTTTGGACTGGATTTTACGCTTTTCTTACTTATTCAATGAGTAAGGAGAATGTGTCAGTACAATGATTATTTTTAAAGATAGGTAGGATATTTTAATCATTTTCCGCAGTAGTTCGTAAGTTAGGATATAAAAGAAAAAAAAAGGACATAAATTTTCATTTCCTTAATATCTATGCTGTATTGCTTCTTCTTCATACTTTTCGCTGATGGTGTAAATGTTCAAGGAGCATCATGTGCTCGAATCTTATCAATTGCGATGCCTATTTGGTTAATCTTAGCTTTCTGTTTCTTGGATGTTTATTGTTGCTTGTCTAATTTTAAATAGTCATGTTAGCTTCATCATTATTAGACACTACTCGGCAATTGTTAATGAGGATTAAATTTCAGATTCGATCTTTATATTTCGAAAAAATTGAAATTATTGTGGTGCGAACAAGTCGTCCCATAGTCGACAGTCGGATCTATTGTGGAATATTCTGGACTAACTGTTGCAATGAATATAGTTATTATTGCTTATCATGAAGTAATTATAGAGATTAGTTATTCGGAAATCTGGAATAAATTGTGCTTTGGAATCTGTTTGCATGATATAAGTAGACAAAATATTTCATCTTGCGAAGTTGAAATCTGTCCTTGCCTAGTTCCAGTCGTTGTTCATTAACTATTTTTATATTGATCCTAATACTGTTTATTCCTTTATTGTCTAGGAAATGTTAGATATCCTTGCTGTTACTGATTAACAAATACTGATAAATGTTGTAAATTTGTTTGATATGCTGTTTATTTTCATGATATTTGTTGGTAAAGATTGTAGTGTTAATTTTTTTGTTTGGAAAAACAAGTGGTCATATTCAATGAATCTTTACTATCTTTATTTTTACTTTTTTGGATACAAACTGAAATGTATCTGGATAAGGGAATAATAATTGAGATCTTGATAAAGATATTTTATCTGTTTTAATCCAGATCTTTCATCTAATGACTGTTTAAATATTTGATGAATGAAATTATATCCAGAAATATTTGGAAGATATTTCTGAAAAGTATAATGAATACATTGATTAAGTACTAAGTGGAAAATAAGGCTGGGGTGACTTTTTTGAATACATCGTTGATGAAGTAATATGGGAGGTTGATGGAATTTGTTCAGATAAAGATGATGCTAGGCAATGTTTTTGCAGAGATTAGTACCAATATCAAAGGTGTTTATTGCTTGGATTGCCGGATTCAGGATGGGTTTTGATGGCCCAAATAAAGGAAGTGTGGTTTACAGAAAGGTATATTTTTGGAGGAATAACGATTCCTAAGTTTTAGCGTGCATGAGATGCATTAAAATTAATAAAAAAAGCCACTATCGTGAAGGCCCGATTCTCTTTTTTATTGGATTTAAGTTTGGCTAATTACAAATATAATATATTTTATGCTGACAAATCCTGCAAGTATGAAAGGAAATTGTTGTCTCCAACTGAAATGGTTCTTTTTTCTTTTTCTAGACAGATCTTGAAGACGCAGAAAATGAAGATATTTGGGATGATAGCGCGCTGATTAAAATGTACGATGAAATGGTGAATCAAACTTATGTTGGTTTCCACTTTATTTTTTTTTTTTTTTTAAATTTTGTAGTATCCATAAACGTATTTGTTTCAAAATGCTAAAAAAATTACATATCATGAAACTTAATGGGTGATTTGTATAATATGCTTACTAAATTGTATAATATGCTTATACTGAAATGTCAAAGCTGGAGTCTGTTTCATGGAAGTACCTGATGCTGTTATCTTGCACAACGCATCATGAAATTTCAAAAGTTACTATGTAGCAGGTTTTGTTCAAGAGCATATCCGATTGCTGTTACCTTCAAGACTTGGCAAACTTTGAGGAAACAAATTTCAGGATTTCCTTGGTGCAGAGCGTACTTCGACGACGAAAAAAAAGAAGAAATTTCGCAAGGCTCCTAAAATAAAGGTCCATTTGTTTTATTATTGTTATTTCCAACATCATCAATTTTTTTTTTATAGCTGGATCTGTTTCCATTCTGTTGCTTATGTGGACGGTCTCAGAGATAAGACTGGAAAAATACTGTACAAAGCTAAAAAAAGTTGGGGAAGCAAAAAATGCTAGGATTTTTACTACGTTTTGATTTTAATATGCTGCAGTTTTGCGTTATGTGGTTACCAGTTGAATTAAAAATTGTCCAGAAAAAGAAGCATTGAAATTTTTATTGATCAGATAAGGTGTCTGGAAAATTTTATTCGTACAACAAATAGTCCTGCTGTTTGTTATTAAAGCTTTATATAAAAGTTCATATATATAAATATTAAAGCAGTTTTATTGTTTTTAGTGGCATGTAGGTGATCATTGTATGGCACCTTATTATAATGATCAGCTGTGGTATCCAGCGGTTGTTAAAAAACTTGATTTGGATGACGGTAAATGTGACGTGCTTTACGATGTTTACGATGAGTTAGCTCGTGTTAGTATTGCGGATCTCACAAAGTGAGTGAACTTTTTGCACTATTTAAATATTTGGTTGAAAGAAAAATGGGTTTAAAAATATTTATACAAAGTTTTATTTGACCCAAGAAGGTAGAATTTTTCTTAGAGAGCCAAAACTTTTCTTTTGTATTTAATTTCCAATCAGCGCTATTATGTGACTGACGAAATGTTTGCAATCCAGTGGTAAAATCTTAAAAACTTGGAACATTATACTTATTCTGCATTGCATGTGTTCTCATGTTGACAGATGATTAAGAAACTAGAAAATTACTGTGCACAGTATTTTCTTGGTAGGATATGTCCGAAATTGCTAGACAAATGGCAAGCAGCTACCATACTACATACTGGAATAGCTTTGAATGGAAATATTTTTTTCACATTTTGTTATGGTGAGAGGGATCATTAACAGAAAAAAATAGGGAATATAAGTGAAGCGTATAATAATCAATACTTTTTTCAAAAAAAAAAAAAGAATGAATTTCACGAGGTCACATTAGAATGCGAAGTTGGAACTTTGATTTTTTAATAATAGGATTTTCGCGATAGAAGGGAAGAGGATTAGTGAAAGGTTCTGCCGTTTGTTAAATAAATGAAATGTGTAGAGTCACTAATCATGGTGACCTAATTTGTTCCAAACTGCAATAAAGACTTTTTGGAAAGAATGCGTTGCTTCTGTGCAAGACTGTGTTTACAACTTTATAATAAGCACCAAAGTGATCGGATATCCTTGTAGCGTTTTGGAACAAAGTGTCGATTTTCTGTGACGGATATCAAATAAATTTCGAATCGACTTTCTCAATAATGTTTGCTGCCAAATTTTTGGCTTAAGTATATCACATGAGTTTAAAGAAAAATTAGTATGATCAAGGTCTTTTGTTTAAAGTATCATAAGAGAGAAAATGAGCAAGATGGGAAAAAGAGAAATTGATGTGAGCAGGAATTATTTTGCATATTTATATTTAAGAAACAGAACGAATTTGCAAAGGCGAATTGTTTTTAAATATTTCAATTTTGTTTCGTTATTTTATTTTGTGCTATTGTATCAAAACATCTTTGAGTGACACTAAAATGCACACATGTTTGTTTCTCAGTGGTTTTTGAGTGGAAATATCAGAGTTTTCTTTTCTGTTTCCTATCAGAAAACTTAGCTCCTAGAATATTTTCAAGCGTTATCGTGTTCGTAGAAAGTTGCATATGGGACCATCAGTGCCCCTTATGGAACGCCGTCATCGTTGGCTTAGTTTTCCACGTTTTGCAATACGTCCGACAAATTTCGGCAGTAGCCAGCATCAACTGCAGTCGAAACAATGTCGTAAGCGTAAAACTAAGAAATATCGCCCCAACTGGCCAAATTTTACGCAAACGGAACGTGGAGAAAAGAAACGGAGAATGCATCAGCAGACATTTACTATATTTTCGAATACTGCTACCTTGCAAAGAAGCGTTGCGTTTAATTTACCACGAACTATCTACCTGATGCGTGTATTGGATAATCTCAGATATCAGAAGTGAGCTTTTATGAGTATGATATATTTGTGACTGTGGCATATCTATGACAATTGTCCTTTGACGCTTCCAGCTAATATTATCGCTGCGGCAAATACTACTTTGGTGTACAAGATTATATGGTGTTACAAAGCTATTCTTTCGTCCTGGCGGCGAAATCGTGTTAACTTATTGGGGCAAGAAGCTTTCAATGAATTTTTTATTTATCAAGACGATATATGCAGATTTTCTCAATTTTCCCCGTTTTAATTCATCTGTCAACTTGAAAAACTCAGTACTTATTCTTTCCATTTTTCATTTTTACATTTGTTTTTTAAACGTTTCGAATTGATTAGACCAATGGAAAATGACGAGGAAGGTACTTCGGAAGGAAACACCACCCAGGAAACATTCGACATGGAGGAAAAAGTATCACAGGTAGATCATATGCAGCCACCGATGAAACATTTCAATTTTACGCAGTCATCATCAGCGGATCAACATACTTCCGTAAATTCTTTTTTTTCTTCGTTCGAGAAGAAATCAATAGTAGTCAGATCCTTACAACCTGCTGATATCAGATAATCCAGACTTAATAAACAGAACTGGAAAAAGTACTTGTGAGGAAACAAAATTTTCTAACTTATAATCAAATTTGTTGTAAAAGGGAAGAATTTTTTTTTTTTTTTTTCAGATCCCACCGTTGATTCCACCTCCACCAATAGCTTTCAACAATTTATCACCACCGGAAGATGATGAAGCATTGACAAGCATGTTAATGTCTTGGTACATGACAGGCTATCATACTGGTTACTATCAGGTACTGTTTCTCCTCTTTTATCATTATTATTGTTATCGTGCTATCTCATCAGCTAATTTTTTTGTGATTTGAACTCTATAGATTTCTCGTCTTTGTATTTTCGCAATACGTAATAGTGTCGATTTACTGAGAGGATCACGAATACATGTACCGTCGATTGTGCACTGGTACAATTGATCTGTGATGACCAAATGTTGCTATGTAACTGTGCTTGAAACGTTGCAACAATATCATTATCCATTGACGTTCCGAGAAACAGAATTTTTTCTGTCAAGACAGGTTCTGTGGGGATATCAGATTAAACGCAGTGACTGTTAACAGTTGCATTAATGCTATTCCCAATTAGCAGTGTTTGATTTGATTAACTACGAAATCCAACATTTGCAGGCCATCCAAGACAAAAAGAAAAAAACAAAGAAAGTTTAGCAGCAGTTGCCAATATTAAGAAAATTTGTTCATTTATGTTGTTTGTTCGTTTCTCATACATTTCAATGTTTTCATTTTTTTTTTCTCTCTCATACATTTCAATTTTTTTTACAATATCGATTTGTCTATTGTTTAGACACATGATATGGACTTTGAAGAATACTTTTGTTCCTTGGAAAATCACCCCTTCATTTTCTACGATGTTTTCATTTTTAATCGTCTGTGACAATGGGTATTGGATCAGTCGCTATTTTTATTGAGTGTGAAATATGATTTCTAACTATTTCTACTCATCATTATTTCAATATCTGTTTCCAGTTGTAGCTTAAATATTTGGAAATTCACACACAAAACATGAGACGGCTAGTTAATGCCTATGAAAATGAAGGCTTTTCGCTATAGAAAAATATGGAAACCAAAATTACTTATTTAGCATTCATTCCCATTTCTGACCTCGAAGTAAGAGATGAGAAATCCTAAACTTCCTTTCCGTCCTGATGAGAAGCTTCTGCTCTTGATTAGATGACATTTATGCATAATTCGTTCACTATCCATAAATAATACTGATGATCAATCAAATGAGTGCTGGAAATGGAAATCTTTATGATGCATATGTGTTAATTGACTATTTCCCAAACTGCTTAAATTTGTTTGCAAATACCAGTCGCTCAATTTCTTTTCACATCAGAAATCAAAGAACAGAAATGGAAGGAATAATTGAAGAATGGTGTATTTCCAATTTTGTTACAGCCATGCCATCAAGAAAGAATTTTTTCAGATAAAGATAAAGTATTCGATTGTTCTAAAATACAATTCGTTATCAAAAAAAAAAAAAAAAAAAGGGCAGCAGTTAGCTAGCTCCGATAGAAGGCGGCCTTGTAAAAGAAACAGGCTTTTCGACTGTTGGTAATGAAGGAATTATTTCAACGGGTCGAATACTTGGAGTTTTTTATTTTTCTCAGCACATGCAGCTGCTTCTTCCGTTGCTTTTTTCGCTGCTGCTGCTTCCTGCTTCTTACGCATGATATCTGCATCCCGTTCCATCCTATTATCCAATTT